>JABFYK010058682.1:0-10028 GCA_018849495.1 Termitomyces sp. T123_Mx157 | reverse complement strand
TGGGCTCAAAGGCTTCATGCCAGGATACTTATTGCCACTTCTGGGGGTCAATCCACCACCATCTGGGTCAGTCAGGTTTAGTTCATGTTGGCAGACATTCCACTAAGTCTTACAACAAACTCAAGACTCAGTATCAAAGCAAGATCAATTGGTGAGGTATATCAAATGTGATACCAGAGCATTACAGGATGCAATATATCTGCTGTTAGAAAGATGGGCTACTCCTCTTGAAATAAACATGTGTTCAATAGAACATGTGGAAGTGGTTGCGGGTCACTTACTGCGCAGCTACTCTAAACATTTCCCAACACAGAGTGTATCCAAACACGGATGTAAGTAGATCTAGGCAACAGACGGGTTTATATCGAAGAGTACGCAATGACAACCAAATTAGAAGTTTCTGGGCGGAAAGGGAGATTCGTTGCTTCCACAGGGTGAGTCGAGAGAAAATCAAATCTTGAGCGCTTGAGTGTCAACACAGGCAAGTGTGGGGTCAAGGTGTGAGGTTTATCACAGACTCCCACGACATTGATCTCTGATCAGAATCTTGCTCTGATCCATACATTGCAAAGTCACTTCCTTCAGCTTCAATCGCCATTTTTGATTCAACGCGTCAAAATGCCGGTGGATATGATGACTTTCATGTCTCAACTCAACGATACTCTCGTCTCAGAGAATGGCCCCAATCTCGCTTACCTTCTTCGACCTACAAGTCCCCATGGAAAAGATCTCGTCAAAGAGTTCAAGAATCCATTGGTATATATATATTCATTGCATCGACATGTCAACATAAGCTCAATTGTTCTATTGTGACCTAGCGTCCCATGTTCAGACCGTTTGAGGGAGCCATGCAAAACCCTTGGGACGAAATTGCGATACAATATGTATTGACTTGCGGACATATCGCAAAACGGAGACATGGGGAAGCGTTCAAAGAGCATTCACAATTGGTTTCGTAAGTCCGTCTGTCCCACGATACTGTGTTGTATTCATATAGCATGAAATGCAAGTCTTTTCCTCCGTTTCTTCACCGAAAACCGAGGCTGGACACTACCAGCCCTCTTTTCAATCCTCAGAGACCTCCGAGACCTTGCCTTCGATGTAATACCACGTTCTTCTCGCATCTTTGAGAACTTGTGTCTTATGTTGATGTAGGCAGACCATCATGCCAAGTATAACGGTCAGAAGAGCGAATGTATGGAGGATGCCGCGCGAACTATTGCGAAGGCATTTGGTAATTGCATGACAGACCGGTATTTGTGGTTCTCATCAATTTTTTTTGCCAAGTCTCCTCATTTCGTCTACAAAAGGACGTCACCACCCGACCAGTCTCGAAAATGGGGAATCTACTATGTGGTTGGCCTTGTCCTCAAGTGCTACTTTCGGGCAAGTTCTTTTTCTGCATAATTCTGGTCTGTGTCCGTCGAATAGCCCTACAGGTGAAACGGATATCACTATCAAAGAATATCTTACGTGCACTCGACGCAAATACTGATATACCTGCTCTATCCCTTTTCCCGCGGTCTCACCAAGTATGTTATTCGTATCGTATCGGTTCAGCTTCTGTACGACGTTCCTTTACTCATACCGGTCAAGGTCACATACCGGTATTACCTGGGCATGCTGAGTTTTCTTAATGAAGACTATGCCAAGGTTAATAATGGTCCTTCATGTCGCCTGTAACATGAATCTGACACGTGAATCTCGCCAGTCTGAGCAAGAACTGACTCTTGCGTTTTACAATTGCCACATCAATGCCCTAAATAACCAACAGTGAGGGACAAAACCTGTGTATTCCGTATTCATTCTCAACATTCCTTTGTAGGCGTATTCTGACCTATCTCATTCCCCTTCGGATATTAAAGGGTCATCTCCCATCAACAGAACTTTTGCAGCGCTTCCCAATTCTCAACGAGCTCTATAAACCCTTCACCGCCGCCATCCGCGTTGGTGATGTCGCGGGTTATGACAGAGCGCTCGACCAATTAGAGCGCCAGCTCGTCGATCTAAATGTCTGGCTGACCCTGGAAAAAGCAAGAGAACTCTGCGTCCGAGGTCTCTTCCGTCGAGTGTAAGTCTTCCTTTTTTCATCCCTTTTCCAAGTGATACGCCCTATAATTGACTTATACGCACAACTCCTTGCCCGTCCCCGCTGTTCATGATTTATTAAATAGATGGGTTGCGACGGACAAGAGCACGCGAATCCCTGTATCAATGTTCAGATCGTCCCTCACGGTCTCTGGTATCGAGGCCTCACAAGACGAAGCTGAATGTCTTGTGGCAAATATGATCTATAAGGGTTTAATGCGCGGCTATATCAGTCATGAGAAGCAGATGGTGGTTTTGGCGCAGACGAATGCGTTTCCGCGGCTTGCGGATCGTCAGCAGCCTTTTTCGATAATATAGGCAGTATCTGTTCTAGTGAAAATCGTCGTCTTTTACTGGTCAAAGTGAGGCACTGAAGCTTCTATTTTCAATCCAGGACCAACGGCCAACGGTTTGATGATAGCAGATAGTACGTCTGTGAACATTGAGGATGCCTTATTTTTCAAAGTATCCGAGAAAGTTCCAAAACTATGCATTACACGATACCCTTGTAAAATTAATACACATTTAATCTCCCCGCATATGTATTCTATCATCTTCCTCGTCGCTATCACCCACATCGAAAATCCGAGGCTCATACACTTCTCGCTCAATCACACGCTCCTTGCCCTTGCCCTTGCCCCTACTCTGCCAGCTGATACCGTCACCATTAGGGAACCGACTCTGAGCCTCTTCTGCAGCTGCTTCATTGTCCACTTCATCTTCCATGCGCCGGCTTGCATTCAGCGGGATACTCTCTTCCTCGTTCCCAGCGAGTTTCACAGCACGCGGCCGTCGGAAACGACACCATACAAATGTGCCAATACCCGCGAAGATGAGGATGAGGACCAACGCAGCAGAACCTGCATTGTAGTATGCTACCACGACAATGAGAGATTGTAGATATGCAATATCGGAACCAACGTACCTTCCCACATAGCCTTGTCTTGCTCTGGTGTCTTTCCAGATACAGGAGGCGTACTGGGCTTGGCCTCTTCCTCACCAACGAAGACGGGCTTCTTGACATTGCCAAGACTGCTAGGAATTTTAGCGGAACCCTCGAAGATGGAGGAGAAGTTGAAGTTCATAAAGCGGAGGATCATATCATGCGTGACGTGAGGGAGGTCGTAGGGTGCCATATGCGATGCATTGAAGATCTAAAAGGTACACAGTCATTAAATGTCCGCGTACGAAGTGTGCGTGGTCACCTTTGCGTATGTAAGGTTCCGTGAGGTCACCCATGTGCCTGCGGGCGTGGCATTTACGCTCCAAGATTGCGTTTGTACAGTCTGAAAGATGAACATGAGCTCATTCACACCCGAAAAAAAAGAGGAGAGACGAAGAAACGCACTCCCAAACCAGTAGCACCATTCCAGGTCATCTCTTTGATCATGGACTCTAACCCCACATAATTGCAGATAAGATCTTGGTCACCCGCAAAGATGAGCACTGGTATTTTAGCGAGCACCCGGGGGATAACGGTGATAGACGCATTCTCAGTCAGCTCCCGGAATGCCATATGAATCCCATTGCGGCACTCTGTCCAAGAGCCAGGGTGGGCATCTGCATGAAGAGCCTTGACGACATCCTTGCGCTGTTCCTTATTCAGTATCAAGACTGGAGAAGAGAAGAGACCGTGCATACGCCGAGGAAGGCGGTGATGGTATGGATGTCAGGAGGCCAATTCATACCACAGTCGGGTATTGTGTCGAAGTATCGGACATCGTAGATGTTGAGGCACATGCCCTTGTCATCCACCCTGGAATTGGTATGAGCCTCTGGAAAATGAGAAAAGGGAAACCCACTCACTGCTTCTCCTGACTCTTGACGACGGCTGATAGAAGATGTTCACAGCCCTTGACTTGAATCGGTTCCCGATCTTTTATCTTGTCAAATTCAGCTATGCATTTATCTGTTACTTTTTTTGCCTCTTTCCAAGCCTGTTGAAAGTTTGGTTAGTAACAGAGCCTTACGTAGGAAGGACAAGTTACGACGAACGTCGGAGTTTTCTTCGACGAGCCCAACCTTGACTGAGAAGTCTAGGTACGATGGGTATTGCCGTCTTGGGTCTATCCATCCGTTCCCAATAGCAACGCCATGGATTGGAAAGGAGGAATTCAACATTGCATCAGCTATGAGTTAAGTTAGCACAGAAAGTGGAAGACGGAACCAACACGATTAGCCTACCAAATACTGGGATCCATTGCCCAGCAAAGCTTTCGCCACCCAGATAAGTCTAAAAGAAAAGAGCAAATTCAGGTCAAAGAGTATATAAGCCCGCTGGTTGACACGACTTACGTCGACGTCTTTGTACTCAGGGAACACCTGATAGAAATTGCGCAGGAACTCTAAAAACTGAGTCGACGCCTGTGATGTGCATACGTGTTATAGGCAGTGTCAAGGGGATAACTTTGAGCCATACTTCTGCCAGGGTGTGAACATAACGATCTGTACTTGTGTACGAGAAACCTGTTCCTGCAGGCTGATCGACTACAATATAGTTGAGTGAGATAGACGATATAAAGAAGAAAGGTGTACCATAGACCATCGTCATATATTCCTCCCAGCCACCTTCAGTCACTTTAAAGCTATCCTTGCCGTCCATCCTCCAAGGTCCAACCTCCATCATCAAGCCGTCAAAGGACGAGCATCCAGGACCGCCCTTGAAGGTTGGACATGTGAACGCGATAGCTCGGGATGGCGAATGAATAGACGTACATTGAACCAAAACATAAGTCTCCGTTTGTCCGCTATACGTCGGTTCTTGATCATAGCGAAGTACAAATGGGAGATGACATCTGTGCTTTTTGCCTGTGCAGCATTAGGATCTGCGACAAGATGGCCAGCAAATATTTTCAGAGGGTTGTTCGGGTCTTGTGTGATGCCCGGTATAGATGGGACGTAGAAAGAGGAAGCGGAAGGAACTACATGATGCAGGTGTGAATCAGGAACGTGTCTAATCTACATTTTCGCAGCGAAATTTACCATCTTGAGGGGCGGATAATGTATATGGAATCGCATAAAGGATGCCTATTATTCCGCATAAGATGCGGAAGTAAAACCTAGACATTTGAACGAAAGTATCGCCGTCAGGGCCGGTGAGGACGTGGCAATATCTTAGCGAGCAACAGAGCTCCACGCTCACGAGAGTCGAGCAATTGAGTCAAGCACTAAAGCTTGAAGCTTGAGGGCGGCGTGGAGTTGCCAGCAACAAGAATCGAAGTCAATGCTGATGGCAGTAGGTGAAATGGGGAAGTGCATAGCCGCGATCACAGCGCGTTGGCTGATGACCACGCAAAACAAGCCTCCTGCGTGCTAACTAACCGTCATCATGAAGTCCTCTGCGCTGTCCTTAGGTCTCTGTGCTCTCGCAACCGCGTCCGTAAACGCGCAGTACTTCTCCGCGGGATGGACGCCTGGTCAACCTGAGCCCACACCTGCAAAGAGTGGCATATCCCAAGAACCAGGACATGGAGTTGCGCGTGGTGCCACTCATAGCAGCATCTCCAACTTATTTGACATTACCACACTCCTTTCGTCGCCTCTATCAGTGTCTCTATTCTCGAAGCTTGGCATTAACATCACGGAACGTTTGGAATCTGCTCTTGAGAAGACCAAGGTCTGGGACAGCCGTGTCTCTCTCATCACAGACGATAACTACCATGATTTGATTGTCAACGAGCCTCTAACTCCACAAGAGGAACAGGATAGAACATGGATGATTGTAATGTAAGCTCGCGTTTTTTTTATCACGAATTGTTCTGAGAGTTTGCCATAGTTCAGTCACTTCTGGCAGACAGGACGGCATGTCTCTTTTCGTTGACACGATTTTTGATGAAGCTTTCAATGAGACGGTTGTCGCTGGTGACCTCCCAAATGTCCGGTGGGGGCGTATTGATTATCTTAACGTCACTAGTGTCACCACCAAGTGGTGCGTTTGGCAGTACGTAGTATCTCCTATCTTCTTTCAAGCTTAGATCGCCTAATATGCATCTTAGTGCGCCTTATCTCGTTGTCTTGAAAGATCGCGGCCGCACCCTCCGCTTTTACCGACCCGGAAACTTGAGACTTAGGGTAGACGCCCTGCGCAGTTTCCTCCATAACGAAGAATGGATGCTTACACCACCTTGGTCTTCGGTATGGGCCCCAGGTGGAGACCGGTATTTTACTTTATCTCTTGCAACGTTTTTATTTCTTACACTATCTTTAGCGAGTGGATCCTGGACTACCTTGCACTGATCATGACCAAAATCTACAATGTTGTGATCCTGTTCCCGCGTTGGCTCTTGTTCATTATTTCAGGAAGTATTGCGTCTGTAATCATTAACTTCCTTCATAAACCTCCACCCACTCCTGCGGCACCAAGACAAAGACAACATCAGACCACCTCTGCTGCAGTGACCTCAGTGCAGCACTCCACTGACGCTACGGCCAATTCTACCGCTACATCTTCCTCTACAAACCCTACGAAGCGCAAGAAGGTAAAAGGAAAGAATTAATCCAGGAATCAATCTAATAATTTTTGGGATGGAACTGTATATACTAAATTTATTATGAGACTGACTTTATTGTTGATGGATATATGTATGCGTACACTTTATTCGATGCTGCTGACGCGTTCAAAGATTGAAATGGAACGCGTTTGATTATCAATGTTAGGGGGCCAATCGAATCTGGCAAACTCCGGTTGACTTCTGTTCACGCGATCACATTCATTGACCAGGTGCTGTCTTTGAATCCTGTCTTTACTCGAGACGCGTATGAATGGCTGATAGCTCAAGAAAATCTATTCCTGATCCTGATCATCCTTCCTTGGTCAAAAGTGTCTACCAAACCACCTGGAATGACTTTTATGATTGGGAACATGCTTACTGTCTTCAAACTCTGCGCTCTTTAGCTCGAATTCCGCCTCACGACGCGTCCTATTCCGGAAACAAATCTCTTAACGACGTAGACCTATACTCAAGATCTCTTTCTCTCGGGAGATCCCAAGTCTCCAACTACGAGTACGAAATTTTCACTGTAATTGATTATTCAGTCGATGGTGAAGCAGAAACCGCGACACTCCCGGTTGTCACCGTGCAAGGCACGCGTCCTTTTGAGCCCTGCGCTCCATACGAGATATGTACCCCTGTGAACAGGAATATATCGGTCGGGGATGATTCACATTACATGCCGTTTATACCACTTATCGACGACCCAACATTCAATGCCTTACGACACACAGAAGATTATGATCATTTTCAGTGGCAAATGCCTCACCGTGATCCTGATCGTAAGCCTTAGCCCAGCCCATAGGCTACCTATTCTCATTTTCTCATTTGTCTCATGGAGTGGAAGTCATTGTGACGGAAGCGGTATATAACCTACATCGCGAGCATCAGTTATCATTTCAAGCGATAGACGAAACTGAAATCCTCCCATTTCCCGCTCAATCTCCAGCCCTCCCCCGGTAGACTAGCTATTTTGTCTTCATGACCATTTCTGATATCTAAGCTCTAGCAACTTCCCAAAATGGCTTGCGATGCATTCACCGCTTCCACACCTGTCGTCCCATACTAACGCAACAGGTCCTGAACGGTTAGCAAGTCTCACGAGCAACTTTTGCAGTAACATGAACTGCCTCACTGGGTTTTGTACTGTCCACAGTAAGCTTCACGTCAAACTCGCCGTCTCCATACACGGTTCGAAGATGAATCAATAGTGGCAGACATGCCAATGCCAGAATCGGTTCGACCTACCATACCCAGCAATGATCTCGTAAATTCCGTGCTAGAACCATGTGGATCGGATTGTTTTTTACTCAAAAATGTATCATCTTCTGTAGGCCCTCCTATACCTTCATCCGTTCTCCCCTTACAGGCTTAAAGGTTTCTTCTTGGAGTGGCGAGGATGTTGAGGCCCTAATCACGGTTTTGTCGCTTTCCCCTGACCTTTCACCATGTGACCTTGCCGTTATTTGTCGGAAACCATGCGTCGAGGTATGTCATTCTTATTGTGGTTGAGCGACTTCCTCAAGCGTAATTAGGTGTACAAACGTAGAAGACGCTTATTCCCCGATTCACTATTTAGCAAGGCCCACAAGCCAGCCGAAAAGAATCTCAAGCGACCTACCCGACGTCCAAAATTCAATGGTAAGATATTCCTGAATTTTTGGACTTGACTGTAATCCTCTTCTAGATCACATTCCGACAATTTTTACGCCGTACGTGCAATCTATTTTAGTTTATCTCAAACCTGGAATTCAAACGCTATCATTCCAGGAATCCGCCTTGTTCGCATTCTGGACCGTGTGATGCCAGTTCTGGCTGTGCGTGTTTCAAAAACAATGCGCATTGCGAAAGAAGTTGTCGCTGTGAACGGAAATGTGAGCCCCAGTAGACTCCCGGTATCCATGTCGAATTTTACCCCAAGATTTGTAGGTCCCCGGCGATGGCATGGCTGTGCTTGCTCAAAAGCAAAACAAGAGAAGATCTGCCGAACCCCACGATGTTCTTGTTTCCGTGCACGAAGAGAGTGTGACCCAGAACTCTGCACAAAGTGTGAAGCAAGGTGCGTTTTCCTTTTTGCTGGAAACTAGCGCTTCGAAGTCACTCACATTTCACCTATATTGTAGAGGTGATACTTCTGAAAATTACTGTTTTTATTTTCTCACTAACTGCGTTATTGTTCGGATGTAAGACTTTGAAAGCGATATCTGCAAAAATGTCTCCATACAGCGAAGTAATCGTAAAGTGTGTACCTATCATTCAATGTTGTTGATAAAACTGATTCTATGTGGCGTTCGAATTCAAGCGGACCCAAGTCCGACAGAGCAAGTGGGGCTTAGGCCTGTACATTGATGAGGAAACTCAGGAAGATGACTTTATCCTTGGTCTGATATCTTCCTTCCGCCCTCGTGCGTATTATAAATCACTTTCCCCGCAGAATATACAGGCGAAATTGTATACGAGATCACATCACTCTGTCGAGAGTAAGTATTGGTCAGCGTCTTTCAACGATCTGCTTGAAGACTTACAGAATGCAAGTTTTGTATCGAGACACCGCAAACGGTGCTACCTCTATACGCTTGATCCGACTCACACAATCGATGGCACAAAGGCTGGGAATGAATCTCGGTTCATTAATCATGATTCCAACCCTAATTGTTATGGGAAAAGTGCGTATTGTCCGGATTGTTCGTTTTGAATCTCACACGAAGTTCTTGATCCTTCAAACTTATAGTCAAATTAGTGAACGGTGAACATCGCATTGGTATTTATGCTTGTAAGTTGCCATCTCATGCTCCATTCGTATTCTACTTTCTTCCGACTTGCCTCTTTCTTTTCCTGAAATGAGTGCAATGCTGACGTTGCACTGCACGCCTTGGGTATCTATTTAGGCTGCCATATTCCTCCTGGAACCGAACTCTCCCTCGACTACGGTGACTCATTTTTCGAAGATGGTGCAGATGCAACAACGGATAATACCAGCCGTCGTTCCACCCCACCAGATTTCGCCTCAGATCAGGTTATTTCTAGCCTTGATCAGCATTCCTCAGACGCAACGTATGCTGATAGTGAATCGGGGACACCAATTTCTGACAGGGAGTGAATATTAGTTTATGAGACCCCGCCGTACCTCGTCTTGTGCAGATGATCTATGCTTGATGATTAGCTTTAACTTTAGCCACCGCGACCAGTATGGGGGGATTATAAGCTATGTACCGGCGGGTGCCGATGTCGTAAAGATGCGGCCACTATTGAGGCACAACCTGTCCACGGCCGTACTGTAGACTTCAAGATTTATGGTGTAGACAGTGTAGAACGTCACGCGGGTGTACCCAGTAATTGTATCAACGAGCTAAAAAAATATCTCCATTAGGAAGTTTTGTAAGCTGTTTCTGGAGAAACACTTATCAGAAACACTTAACCTGTTTCTAACAGGTGTTTCTCCAGATTTCT
>JABFYK010058681.1:0-10030 GCA_018849495.1 Termitomyces sp. T123_Mx157 | reverse complement strand
AAAGTAGCTATGAGGTGTAACCGGCATCAGCTGAAAAGTGATCAGGCCAGAGAACTAGTCAGATGTGTCTGTAATTACCACTCCCCTGACTTTTGTGGGACCTAGAACACAATGTTCACGTGTAGATTAGGTCTTGAAGGAAATCAAACAGCAATTCATTCATTCATTCATTCTTATATTGCTTGACAAGTAAAGCAGGTTCTCTGGGATCTTTCTCAACTTTCTACCCTCATATTATATAGTCTGTCCATACACTACTTGAAAAACCACTGGTTGTTTGTGTTCCCTGCATGGCACCTAGGTGGCAATGAATGCCATCACCATGTTGCTCAGTCTCAAATGTGTTCTGCATTTCTTCTGTGCCTCTTCCTGCAGACTTATAATTATCATGTAAATAATCCAGATATTATAACTGTCAACACCTCTTATGCTCTTGTAAAATGGACAATATATCAAATCTAAGGGAAATAATTTGTAACGTTCAGTCTGATTTCATACCGGGAGATTTTGCCAAGCAACTTCTGCCATGTAGGTTTATCAGAAAGTATTATCATAATTCAAGCACAAGAATAAGTTTTGCTCTTGAAGATTTGATAAATGTTTTCCATTGGTTCTCATAGTCTCATTAGTCTGAAATATATTAATTTCGTATGTTTCTTGGTTTTCTAGTAGTACAGAATTTCATTACATCTGATTGTATCGGCAAATTCCGCGATTTTTGATAGTAGATACAGGTTACTTAGACCGAAATTGAACGACATGTTAAATAACAAGAGGATTTTCTCATTATCTGGCTAGGACATGAATAAGGAATTTCATTTAATCAGCGGATAGCCCGCTACAGCGCTCAAATGAAATCCGAGAGGTTCTTGATGGGATCGAATAAGACAGATCGTCCCTCCCCTCCAAACTGTCAAAGTACAACTAGTCCGGCCCGCTCATTCTCCGCGTATGCGGGGGTAAAACCGATTTCCGCGGCTCTCGTAGCCTTCGGGTAGCGTCGTGCACCGTAATTTACTGATTTTTTTGCATACCAGTGTCTTGACGCCCCACTAACGCTTAACGTAACTGAATACCAGCGAAGTCAACCATTTCCACCTCAAAAAGAAAGAAGTTCTCGAACTGGGTTGCGTGTAATAAATGCGTACGACAACAAAAGTGATTAACGGTCAAATGTGGCGTGCCTCTGTAGGTCCTCCAGTAGAACGACTGGCAACTGCAATCATGCAAAATATCGAGAAGAATAGAGGGGATGGATGGATATGCTATCCGAAAAATATTCACAGTGTCTTTTTTCTTAAAAGTATGTAAACATATTATTCGTCAACGGACATATGGCTTGACAGAACACAACGAAGCTACTTGACATCAGATCATGCGAGACGAGAACAGAGTACTGTTCCGCCGGTACATAGTCAGTAAAGAAGAGGGTTGCATAGGAGGTGGGACATGGAAATACAACGATAGAAAAGAATTTCATGAGTAGGAAGGAGGCCATTATTTCGAACGTGCAGAATCCGTAGGCTCTGCGTATGGGTTGACACTGTATACCTTAATTACGGGTGGGCTCTTAGTCAAATCGGCAGTTACAATAACCTAAAACAGTGCATCAGATATGTCCATAGAAAAGATGATTGCACATACAGGTACCGTCATTAGCTCTCTGATATCCTGTATCTTGTGACCAGCTGGCGTAAACCTTAGGCCTTCGAACTCAGGCTTAACCTTGGCTTGTGAAATAAGACGTTGTTTCGAGGTTTCCTTTACTTCAAGCTTGTCGTCACTGCGTTCTAGGATAATCTCATCGTCAACGTCGTCTTCGTCGAAGAGGGCAGATTCGTCGTTGACTGAGCGTGACGCAACCTCCATCTTAAGTGCATGCTGTTCAGCGTTCTGTTTAACCTTCTTGAGATGTTCGTCATCACTGTTCTCTGCGAGCCAGCTGATCACGTCGCGCTTGGACCAATATATTTGCAGTGTGTGCGAATGCTCGTCGTAGACATGGTTCTATGTATTGACGCTCAGAGACAAAAAGGCGAATAGAATACTTTGTCTTACATCAATAGGCATTTGGTCAACGTGCACACGCTTTTCGATACCAAACTCGGGTACAAGGACATCAAAAGCTGCATCGAGGACACCCACAACCTTAGCTTGGCGGACGACCGGACCATAACGTTGAGTGAGGTCAGAGATAAGGACACAGAGAAACAAATGCGCAGATTGCTCCTCAGCAAGAATTGCAGAGTCACGTTTACTAAGAGACAATAAAAGATGAACTGGATGTTTGGAAGTCGTGAATCAACGTACATGTTGCATTGCTGGGCAACTTTGGCTACAGCATCGCGATCCATGGTAAACTTCACCTCTATTACGCACATTGAACATACTGAGAGCTTTATACGATAAGTGAAAAACTCACCTCCACCCTGGAGGACACTCTCTAATTGACGATGTACCAAGACATCCGCATATCGCCTGATGGGCGAAGTGAAGTGCGTGTAGAGAGGAACATTCAAGGCATAGTGGGAATACTTGGCGATATCCAGCATGCCCGCGCAGAAGTACTTGGAACGATGGGTGGCCTTGAAAGAAAGCAACTCGAGTAACCTCCGTGCTGTGTAATCGGTGATACTATTGAAAGACTTCATAAGGGCGCCAGAAGAGGATGTGTCCACCTTGATGCCGAGTCTTTCAGCCCGCTCTTTAAACGCAGTCTAGTGACATTGTTAGCTGAAGAGAAGCAGCATCATAAAATCATACTCTTACAAGGCGACGCTCAATAGGAGTGTCATGACGACGAAGCAATGCTTGCTCAGGAAGGTGTACAGCGATCTGCTGTGCGACAGACATGTTACTTAAAAGCATAAACTAAGAATATAAGAAGCACTGTCAGTTGTACGATCTGACCATCGTGTAAAACTCATTACCTCCTCGACAAGGAAGTGCGCATCATCGCGCGTGTATTGTCCGCAGTCCGTAGGCAGGCCATTGTCATCGAGTTCGAACGAGAGCTTGAGTGACTCAAGGCTCAACGTACCGTTCTCAAAGCGTGCAGTGCGCAACTTCTGTGCCAAGCTTTGGAGTTTGCGAACGTCGTGTTCGATGTCTTGCGCCTCATGGTCCGACGTGACAGAAGAGCCGCCCATACTAATGCCCTCAATGATATTCTGAGCATTCTGGTACGATAATTTCGCAGCAGACCTGGTGAAATAGTGTGAGTATAGCTCAGATGAGATCTGATAGAACATACTTTATGATAGTTTTTCCGAACCACTTGTTGACAACTCTTGCCTCCTCGGTCATAGTAAAAATAACAGAGAAAGCAAGGCGGTCTTGCCCAGGTACCAGACTACAGAGCTGCTCGCTCAAAACGGGCGGCAACATAGGGACTGCGCGCTGAACAAGATAAACACTGGTTGCACGCTTTCGAGCATCACGATCCAAGGCGGTATTAGGCTTCATAAAGAATGATACGTCTGCGATGTGAACGCCAACGTCGTAAGTACCATCTTCGTTGACCTTGATAGAGAAAGCATCGTCAATATCCTTTGCAGTTTCAGGGTCAATTGTGAAGATACGCTCGGAGCGGAGGTCCTTGCGAACTTCAAACTCCCTCTCGGGAATCCTGATGGAAAAAAGGTTAATGATACAAAGGACCGTAACAGACATTGTTCGTACGTCCAGGGCAAAGGCGGCAAGCATTTCAACACGTTCTCTGTGAAATCCTCGGTAGGAAAATTGCAATCCTTAAGGAGTGCGCTAGTCTCCACTTCGATATCCCCGATAGGACCCAATTCTTCTACCAACGTCCCGAAAGGATGCAAAGAGCTGATGGGCTAACAATAAAGCAGATAAACAGATGCAACGTGTCCTCGATTTGGAAAAACCCACATGACGTTTTATGCAAGCCACAAACAACCTATTCACATACGCGTCCGAATTCTGCACGAAGTCCGGAGGGGCTTGTTCGGTTGGAATCGCAATCAATGGCACCCGCTTATCAGTTGGCTTGAACCAAACGATTTTCGGACGTTCAATGGGAGCACGTCGAGGCTCATCACCGCGATCTCCCTCTCGTTCCCGGCGTTCTGCTTCTTGTTTCTCTTTGGTGGCAGCAGACGACGGGCGGAGGAGACCAAGGGTGCCTGAAAAGAGCTGACCAGGCATGCGTTCGACAACGGCCACAACATGACCTGCAAATTGGGGTTTGACATCATCTGTGACTCTGAGATAGTATAGGATAAGACTTCGAGGAAGGATGAGAAAGAAAGACAACGCACTCCTCGTCTTCAAACAACATCAAGCCCTGGCCTTCAACTTCTACATCATCTTTCTTCTTATCGTCTTTTCGTCCACCACTAGCCTTCAAGTCATAAACAGCGTTCTCTTCCTTCTTCCTCTTCTTCTCTTCCTTCTCTTTCTTGGTACCCCAAACTTCGTCAACATCAAGGAGTTCCACAGCAACAATATCGCCCTCTAAGGCACGATTACGATCTTTGGAACCACATATATAAATATCCGCATCCAGAACCTCCGTTGCAACGTACGCGTCGGAACGGTTGCGTTTGTTGACACGTAAAATGCCAACTACAAGTTTGCCTGCAGCAAGCAATGGGGGCAGAGATGCCTGAGGGAGATAAGGCGCAAACAAAGACTTGCGCTGAGGCTGATTAGATTGTTGTTGAATCTGCGACTGGAACTGTTGCTGCTGTTGTTGGAGTAAATTCACGCCGAGACCAAGACCCATCATATTAGCAGCCATCATATTCGGCAGCATGTTTGGGAAACTGAACGAAGCCATCTTATGGTGATGACCCCCAGCTGCAGCACGGAATTGCTGCAAACTTTGAAGCTGAGCCTGGGCTTGGGCTAGGTCGGCAGCAAAGGTATTATTGCCTTGAACACCACCAACACCACCGTCTAGGTATACTTGTAAGGAACTATAAGATCATCCTACAATTGAATACTCACTGATGCGCCAACTGGAATCAGCACGAGAAACTTGCCGAGAATGTCCATTGAAAGAGGGTGGGGCAAAGCCTTCGTCAAATCCATCTTGTCCAGCGTAGGGAAAACTGATGGACCCTATTCCAGGCTGCGCGCCTTTGTTTACAACATTCACGCTATGTCGACGTCCGTGACCACGGGGAATGCCCTGAGTTTGTCCATCGAGACCAAGATTGAGACCACTCAAATTACCGAATTGACCCATTGGGTTTTGAAGGTTGCCAAATGTCGCACCAGCACTTGGACTCATGGGGGCAGTGCTCTGAACGCGCCTGTGAGCTCCTCGGCTGGGTGCCAAACCAGGTGTCTGGAAGGACAAAACTTGGTTTGAAGCAAGTTGTTGCTGATAGAGAGCTTGCTGTTGTTGCTGCAGGGCCTCTATCTGATTCTGAATAGCGATCTAAGAACAATATTATGTCAATGGAGGTGAGAAGATAGCTTACGCTGAACGATTACCTGCTCCGCCATGATACCAGTAATCTCACCACTTTCGCTCTTCCTGTGAGCAGGGCGCACAGATTCATGGGGAAGATCATAACTGGTCTGTTGTTGAGGAAATTGAAATCCTACGTCTTCCTCGCTGATTGGAGGACCAGCAGGGCCAACGCTTCGCTTACGAGCACCAAACATAAAGCCCGGCGCCAGTTGCGGACGGCCAGTGGGGCCAACAGAATCAGCCTGTTCCTGTTGTGCGGCTAGTGCGGCAAAACGGGGGGCCACGAAACTTTGAGATTGAGACTGAGAACGAGGGTGATGTCCAGATTGTCTTCGGTAATCAGGAATCTCGCCTTCTTCGAAGGTGTTGCCAGTGGTGTCCTCGGCATCCTCCATCATCGCACCCAGATGAGGCGAGAATGAGTTGAAACTCCCAGAAAATCCGCCAGTGTTGAGAGACATAGCCTTGCGGTGTCTTGCATCGGGTGCAAACGTGGAAGAACCTGGTTGGAAGACGGGGGCGTTCGATACCAGACTAGAGTTGGCCTGGGGTTGAGCCATAGCGAAGCCGTTATGGTTGGTGGGTTGCTGGGCAGGAGAAGTCGTCTTGAGATCTGCAATAACCCGCTGAAGGGAAGAAAGGGCGTCACTGGTTTCTGCGGCCTGAGGAGGAGACGGTGAAGCTTGATTAGCAATAAGCTGTTCCTTGGGGGCATTATGACGTGCTCCCTGGGAAGCGGAGGCCTGGCTTTTACGATGAGATTGTCCCCTACTGTTGCCAGATTGGCTCTGCTTGCGTTGTTGATCGGGCCTTTTCCCAGTCTCAGATGGACGCCTTGCTGTCGACTCGGAGCCAGACTCAGGCCCTCCACCCACCTTCTTGCTACCATTGCTTGTCCTTGAAGAGGGTCTCGGGCCTTGAGCTGGCACAACATTGGTTTTGGCGCCAGAAACGTTCGAGACATTGCGTTTGTTGGCACCACGATTATTGCCAGAAGCGGACGTAGTAGGCTTCTTCTCGTCCTTCTTCGGCGGGGGTTGGGGTTGTGGCGTGAGTTCGTCGGTCATGTCGTTCGTAACGTAGTTTAATAAAGTTTTGTTATCTTTTTGTGGTTTTGAATTTCAGTGCGTCAAGTGAGTCCTGTGTCTGGGCAATGATGGATCAAGTACGATGTTCTCGTTGTGAGTCAGAACGACTGACGTGGAAGGTGGATCTGGTATGGCTTTGCCCTGTGGGGCGAGTGAAAGGAAAGAATGCGTAGAGGAGGTTATCGGTGCGGGTGGTGAAATGAAGGACACTTGATGGTCACAAAAATGCCGACTGAATCCGGAGTATGGGTACGGAGTGACCTTCCCACGAACTACAATGCAAGTCAGATCTCGGGATCACTCCGTAGCAAGAGTTTCGCTTCATACATCACAAACCATATTAAGACTAGGCAGGAGTTATACATTATGTATTCATGTGGTGCTAGGGTAAGTACTCTATGCTTTGCCATCATCTATTCTATGCCTTTCCAAGCTTGGAAATGATGGCGTTGGTAAATTCGACGGTCGACGCCTTTCCGCCCAAGTCACCAGTGATTGTCTTGCCCTCAGCAATAGTCTGCTCAAAACAGCATCTCAATGTGTATCCCAACATAAAGAATGCAACACTCACGCCCAAAGCAGCTTTTTCGATCTTGTTCGCGTGTTCATACAAGTTCATGTGCCTGTTGACGTGATGACCGGTAAGCCCCGCCAAGAGAAGCATATGGTATGTACACACCTCAGCATCATAAGGGAGGACAAAAGGAGTGCAGTTGGATTGGCTAAACCCTTGCCTAGAATTGGATGATAATCAACATTAGTTAACGCGGGCAAAAATGGATGTGATGCTCGGACTGACCTGCAATATCGGGGGCGGAACCATGAACAGCTTCAAAGATGGATGCATCCTGGTATATTGTTGAAAAAAGTACGATTATAAGGCCTAGCAAGGCTTACTCGTCCAATGTTACCGGATGGTGTGAGACCAAGCCCACCAATGAGGCCAGCACACATGTCGGAGAGAATATCACCATAGAGATTCGGCATTACCATGACACGATCTGCGAAAGGTTTCGGGTTTTGGACAATCTGAGCGCAATTTGGGTGATTTCAGACCAGCAATGAATACAGTTCAACTAACCTGGAGGCAAACACGATCAAGGAGGTCCTCATCATACTTGACGTCCGGGAATTCCTTCGAGACTTCGCGGCAAGCTGACAAGAACATTCCATCTGACATTTTCCTTGATTGGATTTAGCTAGGACTCGCTGACGTGTAGGAGGACACGAACATGATATTGGCTTTGTGAACTGCAGTGACGCGATTTCTCCCATTTGACTGAGCATAGTGGAAGGCGTATCGGGCAACTCGCTCAGAAGCGTCCCACGTGATGAGTTTGATGGACTGAACAACTCCGTCGACTATCTGTCATTACAAATCAATGTCTCGGTTCAAATCAGAGGTACAACGAAGTACTTCATGCTCGATGCCAGAATACTCTCCTTCGGTGTTCTCGCGAATGAGGACAGTATTCACATTGTCATATGGTGTTTTGAAACCTTGGATGGAAACACAGGGCCGGACGTTAGCAAAGAGATTGAAGGTTCGTCTCAAAGTCAAGTTCAGAGAGACATGACCCTTTCCAACTGTGGATATGATAAGAGGTAGTGTAAAAGGTTGTTGAGCAGACACGGACTAGGAGTGGCGAGAGGGCCTACGATAAGAAGTGAGATTGATCAGAAGTCATTATGACAAGACGAGTACCTTTCAAGGCAACAGTATTGCGTTTTACCGATTGAATCGCAGTGTCTGGAATGACAGTTTTACCACCTTTAAGAACAGGCGTTACACTGACTTCTTCCCATTGGATTGGTACCTGCACGCTTACATGAGTATGAAATGGTTCATATAATCGGGTGTCAAACCTCAGCAGCGACATAGATGTCTTTGATAGACTGGCTTATTTCGGGACCAATGCCTGTCTGCCTGTCTGAACTATCGCCCACTCACTAGCCATTGAAACCGAATGCTTACCGTCCCCGGGAATGAGAGTAACAGTGTATTTTCCCTTTCTGAGATATGAGCTGCAACGGCGGGTTGAATGTTCACAGAACTCACATTGCTACCCTTTTTGCCAGCAAAGGCAGCTGTCGGAGCTGCAGAAGCGTATCTGCGGAGAGCCTATAACCGGTGAACTACGAGCCAACTATAAAAGTAAGTGAACTGACAGAAGAACGGCTGAGTGCCTGCGCAAAATTAGCAAGAGATCTAGACTTGAGCATGGTTCAAGGTCAAGGACAGAAAACTCGGCAGCCAGTTCCCCACCCGGACCCGCCCATTCTTGGGCCATTGACACGTGGGTGCGATAAGATTGGTCGATTTAACTATGTTTCCTATATACATATGTACCCTAAGAATATAGTCCAACCTTTATCATCATACATACATCTCCAACGACAATATCTACAGCTGACGAAAAAACATGCCAAGGAATAAAATAGAATCATATTAACTCAATAAAGCATTCAGTTGTTGCCTGTACTTCTCCATATCCTGCTCCGTTTCTTCCTCCTCCGGCATTTGAGAAGTCTGTTACCTCGTAAGTAGTATCTGAAATAATGAAGGGGCGACATACCGGAAGGCTTGTTCCAACTTTTCCTGCTACTCCAAGTTTGCCATCCGTTAATTCGAACAACACCTTATCAACCTCCGCGTCGGCCTCCTCCTCGAGCTCTTCATCTTCCTCCATATCAAGAGTATCCTGGAGCATTTCATCAAGAATGCCGACCTGCACGAAAACGTGATTAAACTTAACCAGAAAGAGCAGAGACCCTCACCTTTGTCATCTCCATGCTCATTTCACGCATCGTCTGACTGATTTGAGGAAGCTTGACGAGTGCGTTTGATAGTTTCATGATTTCTGTCGACTTCTGAAGAGATCCTGTGACTTTCAACATCGCTTTGGAGAATTGGCAATGGGCTTCAGATATGGTTTTGGATCAGTGACGTACCCATTTGTTGCGTTAACTGAATGCCTATTGAGCCTAGCCTGGCTTTACTCACTGACAACCGATCTTTCTGTCCGTTACTCCTCACAACTTCTTTCGCAAGTATACGCGCAGATTTTACGTCTCCCTTGGAAGCCAATCGCTTTACGCTTTGTCGAGCTTGATTTGTCGCCAGGTCAAGCTATGAATGACGCATAGTAAGATTACCGAGTGGACGGCCCAGTGAGAGACCCAACCTGCCTCATTTCCCGATCTAAGTGACGGCTTTCCGCCCGAAGCTTTGCCTGCCATGCTCGTATCCTTTCTTCAGGGGTGGGTCCATAGAGAAAACGGTTGATTGTCTGCATCCTTGCCGCAGTGAAGGAGTCATTGCTCTAACAGCAATAATCATGTTATTCACTGGCTCTTAGACTAAACAAGCTGAAATATAAACAAAAGGTATGGATGCATTGCAGGGGAACAATATGTTGAGTTGATTCGCGACCGCAAGGGAAGGAGACGAGACTGAAGTGAGATGGAAATGAATAGAGCTGACTTGGTAGCTTAA
>JABFYK010058680.1:0-10063 GCA_018849495.1 Termitomyces sp. T123_Mx157 | reverse complement strand
GACCAAGTTGGAACTGTGTTAGGTATTGTAAATACATCTCCCTACAAGATTGCTAGTGCTAAAGATGTCTGGTTATCAAGCAAAGTTTTTCTGTCCGACTGAAGGGGTCCGAACTACCGGGCACAATAGTATGTGATGTTACTGCACACGTGTACACGGCGGCCGGAACACGCCTTTTTAACGGAAATAAACGCTACTAGTCTATGATAAGACCATGACAACATCATGATCATGATCACCGATGAATTTAGCTTAACGCGTTCCCAGCAAGTTACATGCAACTTCTCATGTCATGTCAGGAAAATCATTACTTCTACGTTATACCCGGAACACGGCTTTTTGACGGAAATAAAAGCTATCATCATGATCACCGATGAATTTAGCTCATGCGACGCGTTCCCAGTAAGTTACATGCAATTTCTCATGCTATGTCAGGAAATCATTACTTCTAGAACATTACTGTACCCAGAACACGCCTCTAGATAAAGCTAGTCTATGACGAGACCACAGCCCACAGCATCACTGCGATAAATCTAGCTCAACGCGTTCCTGGTAGTAGTAACACATACATACACACGAGCTCGGCCCATTCCTAACCAAAGTAAGTAACTTGAAAAAAAAAAGCTAGTCTACTTATGACAAGACCATCATTTAAGCTTGACGCGTTCCCGGTGAGGCTTGCCACCGGTACAACTTCCTTTGGGAAGAAACGAGATAGGAGATTGAACATGAATATTTTTGGTAGCTTTTTATTAGAGCGCCGATTGACTAGAGGTGTCGGCTGTGACGCCGAGATTCAGTCGGCGATTGATAATTAGACTGAGGGCGGAAGGAGTGATACATACATACGATGGCATCGATGCGGGCACAAACAGCGACGAGGAGCAATCCTCAGAACTGTATCTTGTCAACACACTTGAACAAGGACCTGGGGTGATGTCGGCTGAAAACAAACTCAGCTGATTGGATTGCGCATTTGATTCAAGCAGAATTCAAAGTTTTACTAAGTAGTTTCTTGGCATACGATTCCCATGTTATGTCAGAAAATCGTTTCTTCTACATTACTGCCGGAACACGCCTCTAAATAAAGTTAGTGGAGACCATAGCAGCATCACCACGATGAATTTAGCTTTTCTGGCAGTAATAGTAATACATGCACACGAACTCCTCTTCCCAACTCCAAGTCCAAGATCCTTTCTTACTCCCACGGGCCACAGCTCACTCAAAGTCAGAGTACTCACGACCACCCACGACCCACTACCAGATGACTCCTAAAATCATTCAAATCAATCGCGATTCACGAAGCCGAGCGCGGAGTAGCCCTACGCCCCTGGCCTGGCCATGGCCAATATCGTTGATAATCACCGTTACATATCCCCCCGCAAATCCGTCAGCCATGCCATGATGCAGCCTCGTGTGCGACGAGGATCCGGAGCGGCTTCTTGTCAGGCGCAGGTTCAAGAAGGGCCCCAGATGGGGATCAGTTTTTTTTTTCTGTCGATGAGTCCAGCCACGGCTCGTGAGGATTTAGAAGATGTGTAATTACCAGTTGTGTCGGCCGTGGTCCGTCCGTCCGTCTGCGGCGGCTGTTGCGTCAGGTTCCTTTTTTTGTTTGCTTATCTCCTCGAGATTGAACTGTCCAAGTGAGTGTGTCCATTACTCCTGTCAACACTTGGTAGATCTAGGCCTCTTTTTTTGGATTTCCAGGCACGATTGACATTTTTGCTACGTACATGCGTGGATCATAGATAAAATCACGGAACTTGAGCATCTTTCTGACATCTCGATAACTTGATGCTCTTTTTTTACCGTTCGGCAGCGGGTTGTAGTACGAAGAGAGCGAGATTCAAATTACGAAGCGTGCGCGCGGCTCGCAAAGTGGGTACGCCGCGTGTCTTCTGATTCAGAGCGCGATCTGGATGCGTAGATGACAGGACGATGGGAGTCCACATCCCAAAAAAAAATCTGAAAAAGATCCGGGAGTGAATGACTTACACGTACGTACTCAATCTATCATGGGGTACTTGTGTATTTGTACGATCCTGATGGTGGCTTCTGAATGAAGGGCTGGCTCTCCATCAGAGCATTCATAGCTGAAGTCGCGGTTTGTGGACAGGAAGTGGTGGTGGGCGCACTTTGTGCAAAAGCGGTGATTGAGGATAGGCTGGCTCAGTTGTATGCATTGCTTCAGTACTTTACGCAGGCCAGAATTTCGACCAGGAGCGCTGGTGTCCGCGTTCGCACTGACGCGCGCAGATATTCGGCGAACTCAGAAGATGTCAGGTTTAGCTTCATCAATTATCCGCCCATGCCGTTACTTCTCGAAACCACAAGCCAGTCGATACACTTGTGCTCCTGTTCATATCATGCGATCGCTATACTGGCTGACGCGCGCCATATATTCGATGAACAACCTTGATCCACCCCCTGCCGTCACTTACCTCTCGGAATACAGCAAAAAAAAAAGCTCACCGATCATTCGGATAACACGCTTGTAGATCACGGCGAACGTACGTATAACTAATGACTCCGATGCAGTACGATTTCTCATGAAAATGATACTGTAGCTCTTCCCGATGAACCTAGACCGATGCCTGTCTCTCTTTCCGAGATCAGGCAGAACACAGTACATTTGACCCTGAACACGAGGGTGTCGCAAACTGGGGACGATCGTCGATATGTAAGTATGTATGTACATACTTCTCTTTCATACGCGGCTTACGGTAGGCGCTCATCCAAGGATTTACCAAGCTCCAACAACTTCGAATACTGATTATTTATCCGACGTCCGATCACGCATTGCGAGTTAAACTCTGAATATCTGCAGACCTGAGCTTCTCAAGCCAGGTTCAAGCTGTGGCGAGCCGGGCCCGGCACATCACTAGCATTTGGGTTGCCGCTGAGGCCATTTCAACGGCGAGGTAGTTTGAAATGATGATTTCTGCATATAGCAGTGGAGCAGTGGTTGTCGAATCTGAACCTGCCATCAAGGCTTCTGAGGAGGTTGTATGGAACTGACATTTGCCGGCTTCTCGGTCGATAGATGGCCCAATTCCTGGGATACGTCATGCTCTGAGAAACTCTCTGTTGTGCCGTGATTTTCCCTTCGAAATTCAGCCCTAGCTTTTCTCGCTCATGGTTCCCTCCAAACTTCTCAGGATGCGATTTCGAATTGTTAATTGTTTGCGCTCGGCATTCTGCAAGAAAGTAATCATTTTGTTGTAAGCGCATATACCCTGAATTTCATACCTACTGACAGTATTAACAATCAGTTCTATCAGCTAGAGCGTAGAGATCTTGCGAAGATATAGTCATATCCAGAGTTTCCTCAGTGTATACTTTTACTCATCCCGACTGTCCAAAAGAAGGACAGTAGCGTGACATTCTCCGAGGACTTACCCTTGGGGTTGATCATGACGCTCTAACGGCGCTTACTGTTCGTTCTCCATCTGGGAAGCAATGCCGAAGCCTAATTGAGTATGCCAATTGAAGCGGTATATCTTTTTTTTCTTGTATTTCGTGTTGAATGTTGATAGCAACCCAGATCGCCGTCACAGGTTCCAGGACTCATCGAACGGCCCAACTTGAACAACTGATACAAGCAAGGCTGGTCAAGAGCTTGGCCTCGGTGTTGAGAGGCCGAGAACCGCTCCAGACTCCATTGGCAGGTCCTGTCACTTTCACGTGGCTTCAGGTTCACAACTTATCCGCCGTCTCCTGCTTGAGACGCTTTCATGGGAAAGAGACAGACCGAGATGTTATTGCTATTGACCGTCAGGAAGTGCCATCGGCGTCTTTGTTATTGATAATTCTTTTTGATTCTCACATGGTTTTCTCGCAGTGTTCTTGATTTTATGTAAAGTTACCCTCATGAGCTTGGTATATCGTGCTGGCTCTTTTCTTCTTGAGCTCAGAGTCCCTGATGACATGGCCCATTTGTGTATAATGCGCATAGCTAGAATACCATCGAGTACAGGCGATACTTGCGTTGAGCATCATCCCTAATTATCAGTTTCGGAGCCTTTCAAGGCTTCCTTTTTTCCAGGTTTTGTTATTGCCCTAGATTGAAGAAGGACTGTTGTTCTCGGAATGTTCCTGGAATTGCTGCCTCGAGGATCTGATTTTCACGGCTCATAATTCCTTGGGACAATCATACAAATTTGAAAATGACGGTCCACCTGATCAATTCGTGATTTCTTCCCAGCATTGTAATTCCCAAGCTTCTCAACGGTCTACGGTTCTCGACCAAGCTTCCTAACGGCCTACGTTCTCGATTCATCTTGGCAGTGCTTGTAGCTGATCAAGGCCTTTCTCGGCCCTATATCGCTCTTGATATCAGGAGATTCTGTGATAGAATAATGCCTTCCATCCCATCTCATGAAGATCTCAAGCTAGAGCTGGGAACGCATTCGACAAATGATGATATGCGGAGCTGGATGTATCTGACATCCAAATCACGACAGTCGAACTTACCAATAAAAACCGATTGACACTGCCATTGAACGGTGTTAAGAAACCCCGAGAGGGAAATTGAGACTAAAAAAGTAAGATAAGCCGGGCTCCTCACATGAAGATAGACGGTCTGTCATGAATTTGCCTGATCCCATGTCATCGGGTTTTCGACTGGTGCCAGATTTTTAACGGAAAGAATCCCGATGTACTAGAATCGGGCCGTCGCTGGAAGACATTGGTATATCTTCATTTGAAAGAGTTGAAATATTGGCGGTAAAGCCAGATCACTGCGTCAATCAGATATCGTCTTGATGGCGGCAGGGGCCGCATGGGCTATATTCAGTTTTCCTCCTTTTTTACATGTCAATCTTTCACAAAAGATCAAGGTACTTCATATATCTCTCAGTGTCACAAGACCATAGACTCGGGTCGAGCTTTGTGACTGGAGTCCAAAGGTATAAATAAAGCCTTCGAGTAGGGTTTCTCATTCTTCAGTCGAACAACTAGTTCTTCTATCAACACTCAGAAACTTAGCTTCAATATGCTAGCTCGTATCCACACCTTGTTCTTCGTCTTCCTTTTCGCGCTTTGCGTCTCGGCCAGCGTCGTTCCTCGCACCGATCATAATGGTGGTAGCTCTGATGGCTGCAATGCGGACACTGGAAGCCAACAATGTTGCGACCAGCTGGCAGATGTGAGTGTGACCACGGTATCAAATGAAAACCAGAGTTATTGACGGAGTCATGCGCAGGCCAAAGACCCTGTCGTTGGCATCGTCGCCGGTCTTCTTGGCATCGTTATTGACACGCTCACTGGTCAAGTTGGGTGTGAGTTTGTTGTTTGAGTTGTTTCATATCAATTACTAAAGTCGATTCGTCAGTGACCTGCAGCCCAGTCGTTGGAGGCGCTGAGTGGTAATTTGTGTTTTTTCCTGTCAGTCATCGCGCCACGAAGCTAATTCACATATTTAGCGATTCCCAAGCTGTTTGTTGCAATGGCGATAACTTCGTGAGTTATCTTAAATGCTTTATAATGTCAACTCACCTTTGCGTGAATAGAACGGCGTCCTGGTTCTGGGCTGTAGCCCAATCAACATCAATCTTTAAGCAGGACTGCGAGAAGTGGCTTTGAATTGTTGTACAAGAAGGTTGAGAATAGATGAGTTCCGAGGCGCGCGATATTTGTATACTATTGTGATCCAAATGAAAAGTGGTTGAAACTGATACCCAGAAAGCCGGACAGCATAGGGGGGAAAACTCTATCCACACATTCGGCATAGGTCAATCCAGTGTTGATTAGTGTCGGATACGTTGCAGATGGCCGCCTAAAAATATCAATTGCAGATGCGTAACTATCGAGTCGCAAAATGACATGTTTTGTGGATGATATCCATAACATCACATATACACGGGATATGGAGTGGATAGTCATGAAGCAAGAACGATCAATGGTATAAGTCGCTGCAGAAGGCTTTGATTGATCAAGCCACTCTGGATTGAGAGCATGTGGAACGATAACGGAACATGACGCGCGCATTTTTGGGCGTGGCCATAATTCCTGGTGTCCAGTCTAGCAAGATGTTCTTCTGTGTGACCCACGGCTTGTCCTTGAGATCATCTGGGACATGGACCTCATACTTGCGTATGACATGCGCAAGGATACATGCGCTTTCTGTGAGTGAGAAGCGCTGGCCAATGCAGCTACGTGGCCCCGCGGAAAATGCGTTGACTATCGTCCTCAATCAGATGGAAAGGGGTCCTGACCAGAGTTGACTTACATCCATCCCGAGGCCAGCGATATATATCTGTGTCAATGAAACGCGAAGGTCTGAATTCTTCCACATCGTCCCCCCAGTGAATAGCTAAGCGTGATCAAACAGAATCAAAAGAAGCTAAATGACCATGAAGTGCAGCGTACGATTGAAATGCAGAGCACGAATGTCAATTACAATCAAGCTGCCGCATCTGACAGTCACGTCATATTTCTCTACATTCTGTATCTTGCCCTCATTATTCGAACTGAAACGCCGAACTGTAAATGTCGTGTCCGCGTGGACAATTTTACCTAAACGAGCGACCGGTGGAAAGAGGCGGAGGGTTTCGCGGAAGACAGCCAGGGTGAATTCCTAATGATAACGACATGAAAAAAATGACACGACATCATACAAGTAGAAAGTAGATTTCGGGCTACATACCAGACTCGCTATGGACTCTCTGTAGGGCTATGAAAGCATTTCCAATGCCATCGAGTGAGGAATGCAAGTTTGAATTAGAATGTACCGCTGGGGAGTTCGGCGAAGGAACACCGCCGGGCCATAGTCGACGAACCTCTTCAAACACTGTTTGCTGAACGTCGGGATAGAGAGCTAGTAGGACTATCGCGAAACAGAGAGAGTGCGCTGATGTTTCTGCAGAGTGATCTTGTCACCTTGTGATAATGGAAAGCAGCGATGACCAACCATGTCCAGCAAGCAAAAACGTCTGGACAAATGACATCAGTGTTAAGGGTGACGACGGTTAGTACAAAGGTATTTGACAACAAGTCATCATCGGAAAGTTGTTTACTCGTATCTATTGTTTCGTCCAACATGTTCGCTTGAACAATATTGCGTAAGAGAGCCGACTCCATCGTAGCATCCTTGCCAGTTGCAATAAGGTCGCGAGCCGAGGCGATCACTTCATGCATATGAAGACCAAGTGCTGAGAAAGACTCACGACACTCATCCAGCAGCGGTGTCATAACAGGAATATTGACACGGTCTGAAAGATACCACATAAATCTGGGCATGATGGCTTTGGTGATGACATGACGGATAGTCGAAATAATGGCGGGCCTGAAGGCAAGCTGATGTCCCGGGGGTGGATCTTCTTTCAAGTCCTCTTTGAACGTGGCACGACGGCCGAATCCCGCGGATGCGATGACGAGAAGGGTGACCTACACACCAGTGATGAGTTGTTCTTAGGAATGCTGCATATCAAGCTCCTTACCCGCGTCAAATCTTGCAACGGCAAATTTCCCTGGTGCGAATGGTTTTGAGTTGTCGATTTCGACGAACCGCTCGTCTATGACCCGGATTGTTTCGCGCCATACGAACGCATTGCTGGCCTCGAATTGGTATAAGCAAGAGAAAGCGAGATAGCTCGCATTCATACCTCGTTGAAAGCTGAATTAGCCACGTGTCTGTGTCTCTTCCACTCTGCTCCTTCGGTGCCGACTACATTTGGTCCGTAAATTTTTATAGTCTCATACTGAAAGGGCTTTTATCGAGTTGTTTGATTTTCCTTTAAAAAGGAAACTTACAGCCTCAACATCCTTTTGGAAAGCAATCTACCAAAGTGTACAATTTTAATGGCATCAGCGTCAGATAACCAGAAGGTTGGGAGTGCGTTCCAGAATATGACTGAGGACAGCCAAGTACTTCCGTACTTCTGGTACACTGCAAGAAAATTAAATCATCTTAACGCTTATGATTGTGGACTGACAAGAGAATTTGGCGAAATAATATCCCATTTGGCCTTCGAATGGAAGATATGGCCCGAGAACAAGTGCCAAAGTACGAAAAGGGTTAAACCAAATAGTGGATCAACCGGGGCATACTCTACAGAATAGTTTATATGTCAAAATTCGGACGTGTCATAACGAACCGCCTCACCGAAGCTGGTTTTCAACAACAGACCTGATCGCAAAGTATTTCTGAAGCAAGTATGCGACAATCCAAGCTGTTGATACACCTGCTAGAACTTCAATCGGAGAGACGGGCATTGAAATCAAAGTTTATGAACGCGTTTCCCAGTTTGCTTTGTGTGGACTGGGCCGGAATCAAGTGAGAAAACGAGTCAAGCTAGAATGTAGCGCTGGGAAACGGGGAACAACGTTATGTGCAGTTGAAAGAAGGACATATTGATACACGTACTCCGGTTAGTCACTCAACATGCGGTGTCCAAGCAGCTCGAACTTTGTGAAGAACAACGTTCACGACGACTCGCGTCAAGGCTTGTCAAGCTCTGTGATTGGGCCCCCCGACCGCTAAACTCCAACAACACCCCTGTTTCCATTTCCATTTACCAAGTACGTACTTAGATGGCATGATGTGAAACTTCATATGACCAGCGACGAGTATGCCGTGGAATTGAACACGAGAATCGACGGAATTCACTATGAGCGATGGTCGCCTTTGAAATGCCAGATTGATATTGATATTACGGGCCATGTGTTCGAACGTGGTGTTAGCAATCCGCAAATGGCTCTGGCAGTTCTCAAGTGTCTACCTAGAAAACAACGATATCTTACTATGTTGACTCGTATGCTCTGCAATTGATGCACTTTGAGGATACCAGGCCCAGTTCGAGGTTTCATCTCGTGTCTGTTGAGCTGCGATCGAGTGGGAAGGAAAGCCTCAGACAATGGTATCGGGACGTTAGCGTAGATGACAGCCTTGTGAACACTGATTGATTCTCTCATAGTGTGGCGGGTGGGTACGAACAGACGATTTGCCGCAGACGGGTAGCAAAATGTGTGCCCGCCCTTGACGTTTATCTCAGCACGTGGGCTGATAGTTCTGAACCATCATACTTATGCATCAAGCTGTATACAAGGCTCTAGATGGCCTGTGGCAGCTCAATTGGCCAAAAAGTCTACAGGTGGAGTATTGCGCCGTGGGTGAAACGAAAAATTGTCCCAGACAAAATTGATAAAAAATTTCCTTGTTGTACGTATGCGTGAACTAATAACGGTTTCTGGACAGCACACGTGTCTTATCAAATCAAATCAATTCACTCACTAAGAAGGAGGAGAATTATGACCACATTACAAAGCAGAAGGAAAACTAATAAAGTTGAAAAACTATGCGCTTCGATTTACAAACATAACCATTTTTGCCGAAGACTTTCGCCTGGTATTTCAATCACCTCGACTTTGAATGGAGTATCGATGTGAATGTCGAGACAGGATGTATGGTTTGATGGTGAAAAGTCCCGATATGTGATGAGGGGCTAAGGCCAGATTAACATGTAGATGGATACGACTTTCTTCTCTGATGATCATGATGACTCCTAGGTTGATGGGAAGAGATTGTATCTTCACTCTCCTGGTGATGATATGATTCTCTCATCTGGTGGAGAGAGTGATGATAGCTCATAAAATGGTAGGATGAAACTATTCGTCCTTTCTGGTGATAATGGCGACACCGATTCCCAGCCCCTGGTAGATGCTCGTTTCTAGTCGGGCGTGAGTCCAGGCCTTTGCTCTGGTGATGATGATATTCATCCTGAGACGTGGTACGAGGGCTGGATCGCCGGGTTGGAGAACCGGATGAAGATACATGCTCGTGGTAATATACAACATCCGGTGGCATGTAGGCAGATTGGTTGATCTGACTCCTTTCAATATTAGATGGCTTGCTTGACTTAAGGGTCGAACATTTGGAGGCATCGCCGTTGTAAAAAAGATCTCTCCCAGTAGTGAATTCGGAATCTATCATGTAACCCGTGGATTCCATCCTTATTACGGAGGAGCGTTGGTGCGGACGAGGCGGAAGCGGTGGGGGGGGGGGGGGCATGGGGAGGAACAGGGGGAGGATCGTTGGTTTGCATGCCCCTCGGCGGGGGGGGCG
>JABFYK010058678.1:0-10117 GCA_018849495.1 Termitomyces sp. T123_Mx157 | reverse complement strand
GAACTGAGGCGGGTCTGGGGAGTGGTGCAGGTAGGCAGAGACTTTGGGATGGCAGGATCGGAGCCAAAGTCTGATGGAAGATCAATCAAGAAGGTTAGCGTGTCGGGACCGAGCAGGGGAGCGAGGTCCGGAGGGTCATAAGAATGTTCGGAGTTCGTGGTGTGTGCGCAGAGTTCGTGCGGACATCAGATATGTACAGGACTTAGGAAAACAAAGGAGATATGCACAGTCGAGACGAGACGGAGGCGAGACAAGACAAAACAGAGAAAGAGATAAATTCGAGATAAAGATAGAGACAAAGAGAGAGAAACCGAAAGAAACCAGTAACCAGTAAGTGTAATATCAAGACTAGGGTACTAAGAGCTATCCTACGGCTTATATACTAACTACTGGAACACTCCAGGGAAGGGCGGATGTGAGGGCGGGGTCTGGCGGAGCGGAGCAGAGTCGTCGGGTGTCGGGTACGATCATAGGGCGGGTCGCGGTGATGTCCTGACGAGTGTAATGAGAAGTGCGGGCTGCTCCGGGGTCGTCTGGGCGCTCCGGAGTGGGTGGGTAAATTAGGAGAAGTAGGGGGAGGCGTGCATCAGGACTCGGGGCAATGGTAAGGGTCTCAAGGATCCAGGGGACGTGCTGACGGCTGCTAGGAATGCATGGAAGTTGGCCCGGGGCCCGTCGGGGATTGCCGGAGAAGCGTCGGAGTTGTCCGGGGTGGCCATGGAGGGTGTTTGAGGGTTAGGGAATTGGAGGGGGGTTTTGGGCGTAGGTGGGGTTGGTAATGGGGTTCGGGGGCAGGTCATGACAGAGTTGTCCGGATTGCTCCAGTCAAGGCTGAGAGTGAGGCTGGGCCAGTCAATGCGTGGATTGGTGGAGTGGAGCCATGAGAAGCCTAGGATGATAGGGGTGGAAGGGTGTAGTTTGGTGACAAGTAATTAGAGTTCTTGCCGTCATCCATTGGCAAAGACCATGGTTGTTTCGAGGCAGTGAGTGATATTTCTGGCGGGGGCAGGGTCGCTGTCAAAGAGTTTGAGGAGAATTGGGATGGGGAGATGTCGGAGGTATTGGGGGGCGAGCATGGCCAGTGATTCATTGATGAAATTGTCCGTGGTGCTGCTGTCAACCAACGTGAGGAGGGGGTCGTCGGAGAACAGGAGGGTGGTGGCAGAGTGGGAGAGGAGGGGTGCAGGGAGGTTGTCCAGGGCGAGTATTGTTGCATAGAGGAGTGTATCCAGGGCAGAGAAGATGTCGGGGTCTAGTCTGTGGCTTAGTGCATCTTCAAGATCTCAACTGTCAGGTTCTGCTGACTTAGGGGCTCAGCAACACTGGGTGAATCCTTACTAGGCAGACTCGGTGTCCTGCTCTTATAACCTAGTGCTCTGGGAGGGTGCAGGCTTGGTGAAACTTGCGAGGAGAGCTTAGGAGGAGCGGTCCGAGCAAGTCCGGGGTAGTCCAGGAGGGTCTAAGACCAAGTGTGGGAGGTGTCTGAACTGGGGCGGGTCTATGGAGAGCGTGTGGGTAGGCAGAGGCTTTGGGAGTGGCGGGATCAGAGCTGAAGTCTGATGGAGGATTGATCAAGAAGAGTGGGGTTTTGGGACCAAGCAGGGGGCAAGGTCCAGAGGGTTGTAAGAATGTTTAGGGGTCATGGCAGGGTGTGCGGAGTTTGTACTGACGTTGGATATGTACAGGACTTAGGAAAACAAAGGAGATATATACAGTTGAGATGAGACGGAAGCAAGACAAGACAAAGCAGAGAAAAGAGATAGATTTGAGACCGAAGTTAGAAACAGATAGAAGAGAAACATGAAACACAAGTAACCAGTAAGTGTAATATCAAGACTAGAGTACTAAGAGCTATCCTACAGCTTATATACTAACTCCTGGAACACTCCAGAGAGGGGTGGATACAATGGTGGGGTTTGGCAGAGTCGAGCGGAGCCATTGGGTGTCAGGTATAATCAAGGGGCGGGTTGCGGCAGTATCCTAATGAGTTCAATAGGAGGCGTGGGTCGCTCTGGGATTGTTGGGGTGCTCCGGAGTGGTTTGGTGAATCAGGGGAATTAGTGTGAGGCGTGCATCAGGACCTAGGGCAGCGGTAAGTGTTTCAGGGATCTAGGAGAAGCACTGACAGCTGCGGGGAAGGCATGGAAGTTGTTCTGGGGGCCGTCAGGATTTGCCGGAGAAGCGTTGGAGTTGTCCAGGGTGGCCGTGGGAGGGGGTCCAAGGGTTGGGGGTTTGGAAGTGGGTTGTGACATAAACTGCTGACTTGTTTTTGTAAACTGATAGTTGCAGTCCTCTCTGTCAATAGTCCACATGGCATGCCCCATTACCTGTTGTTTAGGACAGCTATTGATAAAATGTCCCTGCTCACTACACAGGATGCAAGCACCCTCCTTTTGTTGCTTCTCCTGAATCTCCTCTGGTATGTCAATCCATGGCCTGTTTCAGATTTCGTTCATGCAGAGGGCTTCCTGGTTGTTGGTGGAGTACAGAGTGTCATTGGGGCTGTCGGGGCCAGCATCCAGGGGTTCTGGGGCTTTGTGGAGGTCGGCAGCATTGAGCTGGGTGGGGGGGCATTGCCCTGGGGGTCAATTGGTGCTGGGGAGTCCTCTGCCCAGAGGGAAGTGGGGTGTGGAGTTGGCGGGGTTGGCATGGATCGGGGTTTGATTACCATTAGTTGCTCTGGCCTGCCAGTTGGTATTGCTGGAGGTGTTCCATGCGGTCTGCGGTGCCATATTCTCACTCTGGTCTTCCCAGTAGTGCTGGTTGACCTGGGTGACAAGTGCTTTGTATCTGTCATATGTGGTCTGCTTGGGTGCAAGGCAGAGGATATCCTTGATTCATTGGGGTAGGGTGCAGTGGAGGGCAAATCAGAGAGCGTTGTAGTTCCACCTGGTTTCATAGGCTTCCCTTTCAAATCATACAATGAAGATTGTGAAATGTTTGTTGTCGCACATCTGGAGGTTGAATAGGTTTTCTTCTGCCTCCACTACAGTGTCAAAGATGCTGAACTTACTGGAGAATTCTTGGGTGAAGGCCAGCCAGTTGGAGAGTACAGGGTTGTTGGGGTTGAACCAGAGTAGCGCTGTGTAGTGATTGAAGGCTATGCTCTGCAAATACAATGCGGCAAAGGCCACTTGTGAGCTCTCAAGCTAAAAGGTAATGGGCTTAGCTTGGAACATAGTTAGACACTGGGTGAGAAAGGTGCGCCATCTCTAGGGGTCACAGCCAGTGAAGGGTTTGGGCTTTTGAATGTCGAGCTTTCCTTCCTGAGCCAGCGTGTTGCGAGTATTGTCCTGTGGGTTTTGAGTTTGGGGCAGGGGTCTGGCATTATAATAGTAATAGTAGTTGTTCCCATTTCTGTGCTGAGGGGGAAAGTTGTCCATGGCCAGGCCTCATCCTCTGGGAGGGCTGCTATTGGGAGGTCTGCCACCAGAGTTTTGATCTGTGTTGCCCTGGGGAGGTCTCGGGGCCCATCAAGGGAGAGGGGGCCCTCTGGAGATTGGGGGACCAGAGTAGTTGGCATCAGCAGGGAGGTTGGGCATCAGAGCGGGTGCGGGGCACAAGGGGTTGGTGGAAAAGGGGGGTCAGGGTGCTCTAGGACCCATAGGCTGTCTTGTGGGGGCTGGGGTGTTCTGGCAGGGTTGAGGGGCATTGGTGTGGGGGACATGGGGATTGAGGTGGGGGGGTCTGTCCCAGGGGGGGTTGCTGCATGGAGGAGGTTTGTTGGCGGGGTTTCTTGGCTTGTCAATGTATGAGAGGGTCCCATTGTCATTGTTGGCATGCAGGGGCAGTTGTTGGGTATGAGGTTTGGGAATGTTGGGTTGGTCCCATGTGCAAAAAGCGCTGGGGACTGAATGTGCCCAGGGGCAAGTGGAGAGGCCCAGGGTGTGGGTGGCAGGTTGGTCAAACAGTCCCCCTGTGGGGTTGAGGCTCCTCAAAATATTGGATGCCGCATTAAGCTCTTTCTGTTGGCGGGGAATGGGTGGCAGGGCTTCACCTTGTGCTTTGACAGGTCCTTTGCATTGCACATGGAAGGAGCAGGAGGGGTCCAGAGGGTCCTTGAATGGGCAGGGGTTGGGGCTTGTATGGATTTCTTTGACTAAGGCACGTAACTTGTTCTGGAGGTTGGCATTGATTCCCAAGGTGCCTTGTGTGGTCTCAGGGAGGTTTTCCTGTAGAAAGCATTTGTGGAAGTCAAGGAGTCGGTCCACCCAGACCTCCGGAGTTGTGGGGGTGTTGGGGTAGCCTAGGCTGATGAGGAGGGCATGAATGTGTCTTGCAAACTCCATGGAGGAGAGGCGAAGGGAGCGGAGGACTTTGTCATGCTGTTGGATGTATGCTTCAACTCTTTGCTGTCTGGGGGAAAGAGGGAGTTGAGCAGGGAATGGCAATTGGGCAGGGGAATAATTATCTATTTGTTCTGGAGGGACTGGGACAGCAGCGGCGGTAGGGTAGGCATAGTAGTGGGTGGGTGGGAGGTAGGCAAGGTTGGGGGGCACTGCTGGGTATCCTCCAGGATATGTGCAGGGGTAACTGCCATTGGCCTAGGGTACAGGAGGGCGGCGCCAGCCCAGAGGGATTTCCTGGCTGATGGAGGGGGTGTAGAATGCCTGGTTGGGGATGGGGGTCCAATGGCAGGAAATGTACTGGTCTGCCAGAGGGCCCGGGTAGAATGGGGCATATTGGTTTTCAGGGACTGGCCAACCATAGATGTCAGTTAGGTAGCCAGCAGGGTTGTAAGCGGGGTTATATGCAGACATTGAGAACAGAGTAAGGGGGAGTCTTGATATTATGTCAGGTTCCACTGACTCAGGGGCTCAGCAGCACTGGGCAAATTCTTACTAGGCAGACTCGATGTCCTGCACTTATAACCTGGAGCTCTGGGAAGGTGCAGGCTTAGTGAAACTTGCAAGGGGAGCTTATGAGGAGCGGTCCGAGCAAGTCCGGGGTGGTCTGGGAGGATCTAAGACCAAGTGCAGGAGATGTCTGAACTTGGGCGGGCATGGGGGACGAGTTTGTTAAGGTGTTACAGAGTGCGGGTAGACAGAGGCTTTAGGAGTGGCAGGATTGGAGCCGGAGTCTGATGGGAGATCAATCAAGAATGGTAGGGTTTCAGGACCAAGCAGGGGTGAGGTCCAGAGAGTCGTAAGAATGTTCAGAGTTCGTGGTGTGTACGCGGAGTTCGTACTAACATTGGATATGTACAGGACTTAGGGAAACAAAGGAAATATGCACAGTCAAGACAAGACAGAGGCAATACAAGACAAAGCAGAGGAGAGAGATAGATTCAAGACATGAGTAGGAACAGACAGGGAAAAAACACAAGACACAAGTAACTAGTAAATGTAATATCAAGACTAGAGTACCAAGAGCTACCCTACAACTTATATACTGACTACTGGAACACTCTGGGAAGGGGTGGATATGGCAGTGGGGTCTGGTGGAGCTGAGCGGAGCCATCAGGTGTCAGGTACAATCAAGGAGCGGGTTGCAGTGGTATCCTAATGAGTTCAATAAGGAGTGCAGGCTGCTCTGGGGTTTTTGGGGTGCTCTGGAGTGGGTTGGTGAGTCAGGAGAATGAATGGGTGACATACATTGGGGCCCAGGGCCTGTTAAAGAGTTTCAGGGATCCAGGAGGATCAGGGGAAGCATTGGCGGCTGCAGAGAAGGCATTGAAGTTGTCCCGGGGCCCATTGGAGTTTGCTGAAGAAGCGTCGGAGTTGTCCAGAGCAGCCATGGAGGGGGTTCAAGGGTTGGGGGGTTGGTAGAGTGTGGGGAGGGGTTCCCGGGAGCATCAGTGGGGCTGGGAATTAGGTTGGGGTTCAGGAGCAGGTTGTGACACTACCCATGCCTGCAACTCCTGAAGCTGGGACAACTGCTCTGTGGCCATCTCCATGGCCACATCCTTGTTTCTCTGCACCACGTCCTTATCCCTCTGCACCTTGTCCCACTTCCTCTGCATCATGTCCTGGTCCTCTCCAATCCTCTGAGCCTTCTCCTTGCAGGTTGCCAACAACTGCTCCAACCCCTTGACCCAACAATGCAGGAAAGCCTCTGTGACCAACTACAACATCTCCATGGGCTGCTCCATGGGGGCCCTAGAGCAGGGAGAGTATACCTGAGGGCCTGGGGGCTCCACCATCACCTGCTCACCCTGCGCTCACTTGCTCAGCCCCATGCTTGCTTGCTCAGCCCCACCTCTGGTGATGGGGATACCCTCTGCTTCCCCTTGTCACATGTTGAGGGGACCACCTGCCTTCCACCTGCCCTGCAGGGGCCTAACCTTGATCATGGACTGCCCCACACTACCCCCTCCCTCTATCCTGGAATCCTGCTCTGACACTCTTCCCCTCTGCCCTTCCTCCAGCTATGCCATGACCCAGTCTCAATCCTACTCTTGCTCCACTGTGATGCAAGCAGCATGCCAACTCAAGGTGACAGAGCACTTCTTGTGCCACAAATGGCATGGGAAACACACTGAAATGTCCTGCCACAACCCTGGCATGGGCTCCTCAAACTCACACTGCTCCCCCTGCCAGGTGCAGAATGTGCACTATGGGAGTAGGTTAGCTCAGAGAAGGTAAAATCATGCTTGTTGCTCACCAGAGCCACTGCCTGGCACCACTCAAGGGTTGGAGGACCCCTTGCCTACCCTGCAGTCTCTGCAAACTGCTCTAGCATCACTTCCACCTGCACAATCCTCAAACCTGCAAGAATGAGTCAGACCACTCCTGGACTGAGGCCAGGCCTAGAGCACAAGTGAGGGGCTGCCCCCACTGCTGACTGCACTGGAATTCTGCCTGACAAAAGCCCCAAGGGGCCTGCCACAGCCATGGATAACTTTGTCAAGGCTCAGTCAGTACTTCCAGAATACAAAAAACAAAGTTGCACTCATGACTGCAATACATCATCTTGACTCGGCAGTGATCCCGACATCCCTCAGAATTCTCAGAGGTAGGAGAATTGGGAGATGAGGATGGGGACCTGGACACTGCTGGGGAATAGGCAGAAGAGAACATAGATGAAAACTGGAGACTCCAGAATATGTCTGACCCTTTTTAATGACTTGGGAAGGACCCTCTGATGAACAGCGACCATGCTTCAACTTTGTTCCCCACACCACCACCATTCACTGCAGTTTGATCAATATTACTCAACTTTGATTCCCATGCCCTGCCAATCCCCAACCTGCACCCTGCATCTTGAGGATCTCAACACTAAAGGAGGAGTGATGTCACAACCTACTCCTGGACCCCTGACCTTGTTTCCAATCTGCTTGCTTCCCCAAACCCTTCCCAATGCCCTGTCAAACTCTTCAACCCTTGTCTACCCTCCACATCCACTCTGGGTAACTCCAACACTTCCCCAGCAAATCCTGATGGCCCCCTGGCTCACTCCAATGCCTTCTCCACAGCCATCAATGCTTCCCTCAACTCCCCTGAGCCCCTGGGGCCCTTCCCACTGTTTCTAACTCTGACACACATCACCAACTCATCTCCCTGGTTTGCCCAACCAGCCCCAGAGCATCACAACAACCTCGGAACAGCCTGCATCCTTGACTGATCCCATCAGAATATTGCTGTGGCCTGCCTCCTGATTACAACTGACACTCATTGACTCTACATGGCTCCATCAAACCCTGCTGCCACACCTGCTGTCCCCCAGAGCTCTCCAGTAGTCAGTATATAACCCATAGAGTAGCACCTTGTACTCTAGTCTTGATATTACATTAACTGGTTACTTGTGTCTCATGTTCCTTTTGTCTCTGTCTCTATTTTCTTGTCTTGAATCTATCTTTTTCTCAGTTCTATCTCATCTCATCTCTGTCTCACCTTGACTGTCTCTGTTTCCTTTGTTTCTCTAAGTCCCTTTCATCTCCAACATCAGTACAAACTCTATGCATGCACTACAACCTTCAAACATTCTTATGACAACTCCAGACCTTGCCCTTTGCTCAGCCCTAGAATCCATCAGTCTTGATTGATCCCCTATCAAACTCTAGCTCCACTCCCATCATTTGCAAAGCCTCTGCTTACTCTGCAATCTATTTGTGCACCTACAAACTTGTTCCTGACACCTGCCCAAGCCCAATGTTCAATATACTTGGTCTTAGACTTCCCCAGACCACTCTGGACTTGCTTGGACCACTTCTCCTCACAAGTCTCTCTAATCTGCTCCAACCCCAGAGTGCTAGGTTATAAGCACAGAACATCATGTCTGCCTAGTAAGGACTTGCCCAGTGTAGCTGAGCCACCATAGTCAGTGGAACCTGACACTCCAGCCCCATGCATCGACCTTCCCTTTGTACCTGTCCTCCCCCTTGCTAAGTCTGTACTCCTGTGGAGACCCCCAGACCTGCTTGTATTGCTTCCAAAACTCTGTACTTGTCTTCTCTTGCCTCTGGAGTTCTCCAGAGCCTCGATTATATATATATGTAAGGAGTCATGTCTACCCAATAAGGACTTGCCCAGTAGACCTGAGCCACCAAGGTCAGTGGAACCTGACATAATATCAAGACTCTTCCTTACCTTGTTTCCAATGTCTTTGTATAATCCTGCTTACTCACCCATGGGTCACCTAGTTGATGTAACATATTATGTCCTGTTTTACCTGGCCCAAGCCCCCAATCATTATTCTGCAGCTTACTGGGCCCCAGATCAGACCTGAATTCCATATGCCCCTTCTATTAGCCAAGGGGTACCCCTGGGCTGGAGACAATCCTCCTCCTACCCTGCCAAGGGGGCCCACCCCTCTGTAACTCCATTGGCTCCCCAGGAGCTCCTCAGAACAGCCTGGTACTATCCAGCCCAAAACAACCCCCTATTCTACCCTCCATCTCCTACTACCCCTATCTAGCCCCCACTGCAGGCCCCACCCCTATGGAGCAACCTGACCACCACTACCCCCCTGTCATGCCCCAAACTTGAGCCCCACCCTCCTCCAGACAACAATGGGTAGAAGCCTACATCCAGCAGTTCAACAAGGTCCTATGGTTGCTCTGCATCTCCCTCACCAAATTTGCAAAGCATGCCTGCACCCTCCTTGTCACTCTTGGACACCATGGCCTCTCTGGAACTCCAGAGACATGGGTGGACCACCTCCTCAACTTTCATGAACACTACCAGCAGCACCCTCTCCAAAAACATCTGGAGTATCCTTAGAGTTGATGCCAACCTCTGGAACAAACTCTGGAGCCTAGTCAAGAAAATCCATGCAAGTCCCAACTCCCAACACTTTGAGGATCCAGAGGACTCTACCCATTCCTTCTACATACAATAGGAGGAGGCCCTCAGAGCACAGAGATGGGCCCTGGCCCCTGCCTTGCTATAGCAGGGGGAGCTCAATGCTGCTTCAAATATCCTCCAGGCCCTCAACTCTACCAGGGGACTCTTCGACCAACCTGCTGCTCATACCATTGGGCTCTTGGCATGCCCCCAGGCCAACTCCCTCCCCAGCACCTTCCATACTTGGAACCAACCTGTAGAACCCAAGACCCTTGCCCCAGAACCTCCCCAACCCCACTAACAGTGACCCCACTATCCCCTTCAACTCTGAGCCCAGGAATTTTGGGGATGGAGCACCTAGATTCACACAGGAGTGACTCCTCCACCTGACCTTACTTAGTATTGATTAATTGTTAGCCCAGCTTCCATACATACCACTGACAGATGAAGTATTTATATTAGTCATCATTTCTAGTGATGTAGTATATAGGACAGTCTGCAGGATAGAATATCCTCAGATCAAACAATAGCAGTGTTTCCCAGGTCTATCCATCAAACCAACTGTAGGCTCCTTTAGTGATGTCTGACTCTCTTTGGCCTCTGCCTTGACCCTCACTCAACTCAGCTTGTGTTAGCACTTGTTAGACTCTTGCTTGTCTCTCAGCACTTGGCCTTGTGGGATAGGAGGATCCCACATTGTTGAGTGTTCCCTTATGTCAGGGGACTTCCATTTTCCATCCATTTTCCAACTTCCGGGACTGGTTACAGCTCCTCCGCAGCTCCTCTGGCGTCTCCACGGCTCCCCCCAGGCCTGCGGAGATCTCCGGAGCATTGCGGAGTTCTCCGTCTTACCTCAGCAACCATCGCTCTAGGGTTAGGATCAACTCCGGTCA
>JABFYK010058677.1:0-10129 GCA_018849495.1 Termitomyces sp. T123_Mx157 | reverse complement strand
CCATCCTCATGGATCACATCAACAGCATGGCCAAGGGACACTCCAATGACAAATGCATAGACACTTGGTACAAGGTGGCATGTGAACAGTGGCAGTTGATGGAGCTCAAGCATGAGTTACAATGCACTCAGCAGCCACCAGCCCCTGTTTGCCCCTGGACAGCTCCTCAAGTCGGCGTGAGCCTTCCCCTTCTTCCACAGGCCTCTCATGCCCCATTGTTCTGTGCTCCCCTTGCTGCTCCCCCATGTTCGTTGCCTCCAGGAGCTCCGATGGACATTGATGCCTCTTGCCAACAATCCTCCACCCCCCTGCTGTGCCGACGCTGTGGCAAAGCAGGCCACTTCACCTGTTACTGTCTGCAGGGGCTGGAGGTGCATTACCTGTCTTTGTCTGAGCAGGAGGATCTGCTTGCCCAGCTCCTTGCCGCCCGCAATGTGATGGGGGCTCCCTCCCTGGATGTGCTCACTGCCTCTCCCCCCACCAAGGTCATTAGGGAATCTGAGGTGGCATTGGTAGAGCCTGAGGAGGATTTTTGATGAAGCAACAGTTGACCTGTATGCCCCTGTTGCCTAGTGCTAATCATTTTGCCCCCCTGTTTGTAGACTCCAATACATCTGTTGCTGTTTGTGAGACTACCCCTGAAATGATAAGCCCCCCCTCAGAAGCTATAGACACTAAGTTGTAATGATGTGGTCACAAGTGCTAGGGTTGCTAGTGGAAGGTTGGACTGATGGAGAAGGCACTAGAAGCTAGCAAAATTATTTAACAAACAAGGAGATAGTGAACTGGAACTAGCTGTAGGTGCTAACACTAAAACAAAGCTTTGACAAAATAGTTTCCAAAGGTGGTACTAGCAAAACAACAAGAGTGAGAATGAAAGAAGAAAGCTTAGCAACAAGTCTAGGGCTATATTGGTGTATGATTCTTCAATGATGTATAGAAAACATGATGGTATTTATAGTAAATCAAGAAAATGAACACAAAAGAAGACAATGACAAAAGTAAGTGGTCAGACATCACTAGCAATGTTAGTAAGTCAGGTATAATGTCATATGAAATGCTAATATATAGTAAAAATCAAACATTTGGTAGAATGGTTGACAAGATCACCTTTGTACCAAGTGAAACAAAACAAAATCAAATCAAATGAAAAAAAAAATACCTTTAGACCTGGATCCGGATTTGAACGTGATAAGGTATTAGGCGGACTTTCAATGTTATAGTGGGAGGACTAGGTCAGCTTTTTTCCGTCTATATCCCATCATCTGAAGCGTGCCATGGATGATACAGCCAGACTATGCTTCAATCGAACTCGACCTCGGAGTGTTCAATGGATGCGGCAAGTGTGGTTATATTTGCCATGTTCGACGTCGGAACACACCCGATTGTTAAGGAAACTAGATTGCCATGTTTCGTCTGCTTTGTCAAGCGCTCTGTCACGGGAATCACCATATATGACAAGCTACAAGTGTCGAAAATGTCCTCCTCTTCAATAGTTCTTTGTGAGGGATTGGCTTGTCTCGTATTCCACACCACCTGCTCTCGTTATGACCACATCTGGTGATCGAGTCCCGGGATGACCATCTCAGTAAGTCCGTGGGGCGACAGTTGAGGAAACTCGGAGGATCGTTGAGGAAACCTGGGGGCATCTGGTGTATCAGATGGCCTGGATGCCAAGAACCTATCGTATGCACTAGAAGAATGTCTTGACTTGTTCATGGGATGCGGAAGTATATAAAATAGTTCAATCTTCTTAACGAGCACGCTAGGAAAGTGGCTGACCGCTCTTCTCGGGTTTCTCTCTCACAATGTGGTTTTCTACCGCCGCACTCTTGTCTGTTCTTACGCTTACGAGTTGTCTTGTTACTTTTGCAAGCCCGTCAAAGCCCACTCACACCATTAAGCTTGACACTCGCCGCGTGCATCCTAATGCTCCCCCGAATTGCTTCCCAGCCCTTGGTTTTACTATGCCTACCGCGGTCCCAACTTCTTTGACGAACTGGTGGTGTGATACAAGTACAGAATATGGCTTTGTAGGGTTCAGCTATGAAGTCACTGCATGTATGTTCCCTCTCGTGTATACTAACGGCGCCACCTGCTGAAACAGTCTCAGGCCAGAGTCTTGAAAAACTCAGGAGACAATTTTTAGATATTCGACAGCACTTCAGTGGGCGTTACGTCCGTCTCTATGGCTTCTGTGATAGAATCGGATTCTAGTAAGTAGTCAATGATTGGATCACGTGGGCTCTTTCACAGACAATCTCTTCGTTTAGCGATGATGTTGTCGATGCTGCTTGGGGAGCGGGTATCGGTGTACAAGCTCTGATTTGGGTGATGTCATACATGATCTTCATTCTCTTTCATCATGTTAAATCCGACTTGTGATCTCTTAGTTTGGTTTCGATGGCGGGGACGAATGGAAGGGACGTCGAGATACCTTGTTTGCCACACTTCACGCAAATCCCAAGGCCAAGTTCGTCACGCGCGTCCTTCAATTCGGATCGGAACCGCTGTTTGACTGGGTCCTGGACCCATACAGTCTCATCGACCAAGTGAAGGTTGCGAAGGCGAATTTATCCAGCTTGCATATACCCGTCACTGTTAGTGACATGGCATATTCCTTCAGAGATGTTCGTTTTTCCGTCTCACAACTCAGATATATTACATAACAAAACCAAAATAGCTGCATGCCGGGGACGGAGGTCCCAAAGTTTTACAGGCCATCGACATGTTTAATGCTCACATGTTACCCTTCTTCTCAACTCTGGCATCAACAGGTGAGCTTGAATGACAATATGATAAGATCAAGATCATAAGCTACCTAATCCAGCAAATAAATCGTGGCCGATCGTCCAGTCTGATCTAGACTACTTCATTTCTCAGGGCGAAGGAGTAAAGAAGATTTGGTTTAGTGAGGTGAGAGGGTGTCCCAACGAATCTCAAGGCCTCGTTTTGAACTGATTTCTACTTCAGAATGGCTGGCCCTCTGTGACATCCCCTGGCGTGCAGCCCAACAGTCCTAGTGCCGTAGCGGATGTCCAGAATGAAAAGGTGACTCTCGTTTCCCGGAACTTGGCCCAATTTACCCCATTCCACAGGATTACTACAAAGTTTTAGACAGCCATTGTCCTGAGCTGAAGGCAGTCCCGGGTGGCGGCGTGGGATGGTTTGCACACATTTACTCTGATGCCCAGGAACCTGGCTATGGGATCTATGACAAGTCGGAGGCGACTCTCAAGTTCCCGTTTGCTCCGAAAACTTCTTGTTAATCAGCTCAGACAGAGTGCTTTGTGGCGCTTTCTCATTCTTTCTACGACGTAGCCGATACATATCTGTATCTGGCTTGTGTTGGTTGTTACTATCTCGTCATCTGTACTCGTGCATAGTTGAATAAGTGTACTTTTATATGTAAAATGATTATCTTGGTCCGTCAAAGTTGAACGAGTTTAGTTGTGGAGCAGATGCCAAACAACCTGTACTTTCACCACAGACACTATGGCTTCGTCATCGTCGCGAGCTCTCAACGCCATTCTTCCTCAGATCGCTTCAGCGCCTTATGAGGCTCATCAGAAAGCTCGTACATTTGCTTCTAGATACGTAAAATCCGGTCAGTATGACACAGCAATCGATGTTTTATTTCAGAGCGCGCGGGAACTCCTCAAGGCTGGACAGTTCGGCAGTGGTGTAGATCTTGCTGGATTTTTGTTGGAAGTATATGAAACGAAAGGCGAAGTGGTTTCTGAAGAAAGCAGAGGTCAGTGGGACTGAATTCCCTGGAACCAATGTTGATCGCTTTCAGACAGGGAGATTAACACAATTGATCGCACTGACTGGTCCCAATGGAACATGGAGAAAAACTCTCATTGATAAAGCATTAGCGTGAGCATCATTAGTATTTCTTTTAATCTTATGTTTTGACTTGAATGTGACACAGATGGACTGTTAATCATGGCGACTGTCCTGCAGGAGATCAGGATCTCCATCATTATGTTGGGGAGTTGCTTTACAAAGGTGCGCCTGTTCTTTGAGTCACAAAACAGCGACTTAGTTTTACAGAGGGCGGTTTTGATGCTGCTGAGCCACATTTCTTAGCATCAGGAAAACGAGACAGTGCTCGTCTGCTTGCTGAGATGTTCACAGCATGGTCCGCAGAAGGCGGAACAGCAGGGGCGTTTGCTTTGCGTGGTGTCATTCCGTACGTATTTTATATTATCCTGTGCCCAGTCATACATTGATGTCTTGAATGTTTTGACAGATATCTACAAAATGGGAACATTCTAGCTGCTCGCACATTCATCTCGACTTTTTCTGCCGGTGTTCCAAAGAACACGACTGTAACTCTCGGGGACGATGAAGTAGTTCTTACTACAGATCAGGTCGTCAATTTTGCGCAAATCGCAGTCGTGACATGCCAGCGAGCACAAGGAGAGAAGAACAAACTCATGAGGGAAAGTTGGGTCAGGCTTTGTGGAACGTATCAAAGTCGGGGTGGTGTACTCGCCTTACCAGAAGTTCGAGCGGTGCGTTTTGAGTAAGTTGCCTTGATCGTTGTTGACATTGCTATAGCCCCTTAATGACATTGGGAATCTTTATTTCGCGATCCCTCTTCCACGGACTCAACAAGCCAATCCAATGGGCGATATAATGTCTACTTTGTTTGGAACTCCTAAGGATCAACAGCCAGTGAGGCGACTAATCACACCTGGTATCTCTAGCGGACTAGATTAGAGGCGATCATCCTGTATACCTAGGGTACTCTGATATCACCTTTTAACGCTGCCTAGAATTTCAACTCCTTCCGTTCTTCCCAGCAATGTCGTTCGCAAAATGATGATGATGGTAATTTCTGTTTTGACCACCGGCAAGCTATGTTACAGGGCTAGGGCAGAGCAAGTACTTATGCCTGTTATATGTATAGTTGTGTAGTGTATAGTTAGTAAGGGTTTCCTTGCAGTGTATTCTAATTGCAGGGGTCACTTCGTATTATCTTCAAAGGTAAATCATGTTCGCAAAATGAGCATGGCCCTTTAAGGTTTAGGCCTTATTCCTAACAACAAGGTACATGCGTTGACAAGATATGGTACTACTTAAATGATTCTCTGAGTCCGGACGAAACACATCGCTCCACTGAGATGAATTACCTGGCTCGATCATTAAATCAGCACGAAGACCCAATTTGTTCCTGGTTGGTGACTGATAGAAGCTTGGCTGCCTGGGCTTTCGCAAGTGAGGGATGAAATTCTGGCATGACGGCTATCAGGTTTTCGAACGACGCGAGGATATCATCCAGGCAGGAATCAACGGAAGCAGGTACACTTCCCGGCGTGGCTACCAGGTATCCAAGTTCTGTCGAACCGTTAGAGGATACACTGCATCGTTTGATGTCCCAGAACGCCTTGAATGTATCCGCCTTGAGTCCGTCCGTCACGGCGTCAGTGGCGTCGAAATTCGAGAACGCATACGGCGGAGGTGGGGTGGCTGGCTCTTGTTCACCCGATTCTTGTGCATCCTCATATTCAGCATCGTCGTCTTCATAGATAGATAGATCACTTTTGGAACAACCGACAGGAAGCGTATTGCACGTCCAAACTGATGCCCGTTTGAGTAAATCTCGAGGATCGGCCGCTGGATCATCCTCATGCTCCTCGCGTGTCTCTACAAAAGCATCTCGTACGGCCGAGATCACAGCTTTGGAAACTTCTGATGTCGTTGAAGAACGGACTTTGTTGCGCTTGACGATCCGGAGTGGAGTCGTGGGCTTGAAAATGGGACCTGGAGACGAATTAGACTTTGGGGTCGAGCTCAGGATGACAATGGACGGTGCAGGCCTCTTGGGAGTAGACCATACAGGCGGAGGCGAGTCAAAAATACCAAAGCCGACGCTCCGACGAAGGGATGCAGTGCGTTGCCTCCGCACTGAGGGTGTTTCAATCACAGTTTCAGTATCCATCGGCAAGGACAGCGAACCAAATTTGATCGGAAATCTCGATATATTGATATGTTCGGGCTTGGTGACTGTGGCGAAAGCTCCTCTCCTGTGACCCTTGCCTCCTCTTCGAGATTTAGGGGGTGTGCTTGTGCAGAGCGGCAACGTGAACAACAAAGGTTCGGCATCTTCCGCTGCATGGCCGTTGTTGAAAGGATATGTGGCGAGCGGGGAAACAGGCGCCACGTTCAAAAAGGGATCTATCGTCAGGTTACCTGCCAAATTAAGATCGAAATCATGGTAGGTTCCCTCTTCAGTAGCCTTTTTCGGCGGGTCAGGCGACTCGGAAGCAGATGCTGACAAGTCAGTGCTGGTAAATTCGGAGACCGGCTGACGAAAAGGGCCTGCTGCAGATCCTGACGCAGATTTTAACGCAGATGCTGAAGAGAAACCGAAAGAGGTCAGTTTATCCTGTTGCTGCCGATTTGCCTCTAAAGAAGTTCCTGGTGTCGAGGAAGCCAGAGGGGGAGCCGGCATAGGATAAGCGCCTAAGTTCAGGTTAACCCACAGTCAAACTCGCGACTGAGCGGAAACTCACATCGCTCTCTCTTGACAGTTGTACCCTTCTCCAAGTCGATGTCGATGGTACGAGGGACGACAGCCGATGTTTCGCGGAACGGAAAAGGGACCGGAGAGCGGATAGAAAGTAAAGCTTGAATAACAGTCCAGATGTAAAAGAGCGTGGCCATAAAGGAGCGTGATAGTCTCTGTATGCGAGAATTCATGACGAAACGAATGAGAAGACACGACGCCCATTGACAGGTTGTAACAGGTTTTGTGGAGTAACAGAAAAGGGCTGACACACCGATATCCGTTGTCACGATCCAAAAACATGAGACCCTATGCTTCTCAATGGCTATCCAGAGGCTGACCCGGATTCCGACAAGGTCTGCCCTGTCCCGTAAGATATGACGGAAGCAGCAAAGCAGCTTTCCTCACAGAAGTCGGCTCAGTCTATTAAACGGCATGGCGGAGAATACGTCTCGAAAAGATGAGAGGCAGGCAGTGAGAAAAGGACATGAAGACATCCGGAGAATAAGTCAGGCCGTCAAGTTGGTGAAGATCTACATAATAAATGCAAGGTCAAAATGGCAGAAGTGACGCAACCCCTTCAATGCTGATCCTTTCCTCTGGCTCATACCGAACATTTTCTCGAAGACATTTCATCGTTCCTCCGGATATCTTTCAGGTGCACAGTCCTCACCTCCTGACATGTCACCAGAATCTGGCCTGAATTATCCTCAAGGCTTCTCCCATTCGCTCCACCATCGATCGGGAAATTTGCCAAACGTGCGGACAATCTCAATGATAATTTCATCCCGGTCTTAGAAGGACTCCGGGAGCCAATAGTTGCCAAAGACCTCCATGCAAGGAATGAAATGTCGACTTTGGGACTAGTAGTCACGGAAAATGGTCTCAGGAGGAGCCAAAGAGATCGGCATGTTGAGAAATCGTTTATTCGAATCCGCTGCAAGGAACGATTGTTTAACCTGATTGAGCAGTCATCTGATTCGAGGACATCTGACTAGCCAGGGAAGATTGAGGGGTCTCACAAAACGGGTGGACACTGCAGGTATAACGGGATCACCATCAGCCCCCTTGACAATCTCCTTCCTGGGTTTCCCAAGATAGTCATAAACCTTTTCTAATTGAATCTCGACCGGCCATGAATGGAAATCAAGAATATCAAAAAGAGTATTATTGAGATGGAGCTCTATAAGGATGTCAGTATATAGGATTGCGGACTTATAAGTTAACGTACCTCCATGAGCGACACCACAGGAGTGTAAGAACGTTAACGCCGTGCCCCTGAAAGCCCTTGTGACGCGACCTTTCCGCGGGGTCTTGTATCCTAACTTTTCCAATGCTCGAACAAGCCACTTCCGAGATAAGGAATAAGGCAGCGATGACGGCCATTTGGACCTTCAAGCCCAATCGCCAAATAGAGTTGCAGCAAATTTCGCCTATGGCCATGGTGCAGTCTAATTTCTGTAGTAAATGCGAATGATTATGTCAGTGAGGATTTGGGCGTGTTTTGCACCACGAACTTAGGGAAGATAAAGACAAACGTATTGAGTCTTGACAGAGGTAGCATTAATATGGAGCAAGAGAGACTTTGAGGTGGTAACTTTGAAAGGATGGTCAACCTTCAATATTCTGATAGAAGCAGTAGGCACTCATTTGATAGATATTAAAAGACCAAGGAATATGTACACCTCTCCCAATCTTTCCACAGGACTGTCACATCTCTTCTATACATTGATCTTACTATTCAAGTTATGACTGATAATTGAAGGATAACATTGGATACAATAACCATTGTTGAGGTCAAGGAATACTGTATGTTCTCCATGCTTCACCAGCACTCTCACTATTGCCCCCAACCCAAGTGCTCAACATCGCTGTCACACTGGTCTTGACTCTCCAGCCCAAAAGAATGATGATCGATGTGAACATAGGTTCTATGTCAAGCACCACTAGAGATTGATCATTATTCTGCGACTTATTTGAGGAACAGGTCAACCTACCGCGTAAACCGAATCCAGCGGACATTCCGCCAAGGACATTGCGAATAATCCATTCACGGTGAATCTGCTCGTCCGAAAGAACCTTCAAGACATTTACGAGAACATTATCATGAAAATATTCTCCACCCCAGGCTTCGTTGAGGAACGCAGGAGATGGCGTCGGACACCATATTGTCAGAAGGAAGAGAAGGAAGAGTTTCGTGAGGGATGAATAGAATAATGTCAAAGGCACCAGAGAAAATCTTCGAGTATGACAGATCAGATCACGAAACTTCAGTATAAGAGATAAAAGGACCTGAATTCCCGCTTGATGTCAGAACTTGTAGGTACCGCTCCACGATATCGCCAGGTTTGCATCAAAGAAATGAGGCGCAGAACAAAGTAACAAGCTCCAAGGATTCCCAAATGGAACGCTATAGTTTCTGCCAATATCATAAGTACGGTTTTCAGGTAGGATAAATAATAATCTAACCAGCACAACACCCTGTGAAAACACGAGTAAACCCATTCAATGTTTCCGTCCATGGTGAACGGGTCATCGATTGAGTAGAATCTGTCACAAATATAGGTTGAGTTCGAAGGCAGTCACAGAGAGGTCCTACTGAGATGGCTCCATCTAATGACTTCTCATGCCATTTATCAGTATATATTTGGAACGGCAGAACTAGCATCATACACGCATCTAGAAAGATCAATGCTACACTAAGCTGAAGAACAAGGGCCCATCTCTCCTATAGAGAACAACTGAGAAAAATCTTACTCATATCAAAGGCACGTACTTTCTCCCGAGCTCGATGATCTACATCACACGTCTCCTTGGTTTTCGTCGGCCTACGTGGCTTTGTTCCTCGGTTGTACAGAAGATGTCGGTACACCCCCCGCTTGAGAAGAATGAGATCGAGTAGCAGCATCAACGAATCATGTTCCACATAAGGGTCCGCAAAACAATGACAGACCGACTTGAAGAGGTTCAGGACGTTATGTCATTCTTCCGACATTACAAAAGGCACGGACACACTGTTCAAGCCTGAGATTATATGCCGATTCATATTCTGTGTATAGATATGGGACATAGCTAGTGCAGGTCGTGCAAATAGGCATGGGTGGTTTTGACCAAGGTTCCCGCCACTGTCGTGGGGTTTTGTGAACGCGTTTGCGCCCGGAGCAATCTCCACAAATGATCACGTGGTTAATCCGGACATTTTTAATGCATCATTTTGTGTAACCACAGAAGAAAAATATTGCATTATCCCCTGTAACATTAATCAAGTACTGCAAGGGAGTAATGCACTGCAGTTAATGCAACATTAATGACGAGTTATTTGTAGCCGGAGGTTTGCTTTATTCTTTGTCCTTGTTTGTAGGTAATTGACATTCTCGTGTTCCTATTGGCTGAAAAGCCCTCAAATTGCCTTATAAGGTCTTAAAAGGTGCAATAGGATTTCCTCTTCAGATTAATTTTAGAATTAGAATTGCATTTCCTTCACCTGCCATTGGCTATAAGCTATTCTCATTCTTGTGTATATGTCAGAATCCTAACTTCATGGTTTGACAGAACAGTAAGTGTATATCCTCAATCCAATGTATATGTAATTGACTAAAAACTTCTGTACCT
>JABFYK010058676.1:0-10140 GCA_018849495.1 Termitomyces sp. T123_Mx157 | reverse complement strand
CCCGTGATTTCTACAGTTTTGTTTCTCCCCTTTCCTACCTCTCCTTTTTCCACGGTTTGTGGTCATTTCCTGGACTCGATAGCGTAGCGTAGGGAGTTTCAAACAGTCATATGCGGTAAGCCTTTTTCAATCATTGGAATCGCTGGCAGTTACTGCAGAGTTTTGTCGGCCTTGATGGCTGATCTCGGATTCTGATCCGAGGTTGCCATCTCGGCCCGAGCACTGCCACCGGCTTGGCCCTTGGTCAGCTTTTCGATCTCTGTTGACCGTTCAACTCTGACGTGGTTACGTTGGTCCAGCCATCTCTTTTTGGCGTTACTTGGAGGGGGCCGTACTCGACTTTACAAGGTATGTTTTATCTCGTCTACGGTTTTCGACGTTCGGCTTACAGTTTTCGGCCGTTTGATTAGACAACATCCTTTATTCAGTTTTACAGTACTTTCGCCAGTCCTCAATTTTGAGGCCGGCGTATCAGTAATCCACTTCCTTGTTAGAAGAACAAAATACTCAATAAGTAGGACCAAATGATATGACAGGAAGTGTGAAGCCTAGATTTCAGCTCAGAACTCTGGTTAGAATAAATACTATGGTATTGTAAACTGTATTATTTGTGATCTTGTCAGGGGGTGACAGATGAAGATGGATACAGAGAAATTAATAGGCATATTGCAACCAGATTCAAAATGTGGCCCGTATACTCGCTCGTCTACCCATTTTCTTTCCATCGGGCAGCTCTGTATAAGTATGTATCTTACATAGACCTATCAGCCAGTGGGGACTTGGCCAAGAAGAAAAAAGATCGGGTTCATACAGTCTGAACTCCGGCGCCACAACTTGTTACATCTATGAGATCAAGACAGGTCATTTGTTAGTAGTGTCTGGTACTAATTTCGATTGGCCACCTGTTCCTTTCCTGTCGTACAGCACGAACATGATGTACATACTTACAAAGACCCATCAGCCAGTTGCTTCCGGATTCCACCAAGAAAGACTGGTAGTGTCAATTCCTCCGGCGGCGCCACAACACGTTCCGATTCTGAGACCGAGACAGTACCATTCATGCAGTTGAATGTAGTGTAGGCATGCTTCCCGCATAATCTTTGTATACAACGTGAGGGAGACTTGAGCTTTCAATCTCTCAACCGAGGGACTCACTTGAAACCACACCATGCCTTCTCTTCACACTGTCTTCCTCTTCGTTGTGTGTCCTCACGACTCAATCTCTCGCTGCACCCAAATCTGTCAATAAGCTTAGGCAGTAAGTATCAATCTATGTCTACCTACACCATGATTACTGATGATTTTGCTTCTAGATTGCTTGATGAGGCTTGTGGAGAGGTCAGGCATCTGGTAGCTCTTCCAGAGTTGTAAGTATCAATCTCTGTGTTGTATAGAGCGCTGACCAATATTGATGGTTAAGATTGTTTGGTCAACAGCTAGAACTGGAAGAAAAGGCCAATATTTGTGGAAAAGCGGAACAGGAACTAAAGGCTGCAATTGGGGATCTTGGACACCTGCAGTAAAGAATATGTTTAAATGATCTGAATAATTCAATGCTGGGCTGTGTTTGGTATTGAACATCTGAGATTGATTTTGATGAATTTTTTTTGTAAAGTCTGTAACTTGCTGTCACATCCGATGTCTGGCAGACAGCACAAGGAATCCTTGGTTGGGCATGGTCCAACTGATAATATTGTGAGGGGAACGCTCGACAAATGTGATTTGCTCTCAGCACTGATGCAGATGCAGCATAGATCTAGCCTGATAAGTGGAGCAGATACCAATCACATAGAGGCTTTCATGTCTCCATGAAGGTACTAAATATCAGATGACGATTGGCTCGATGATTCGTGGTTTGTATCTGGTGTTTTTCATTGATTTAAGTGATAGTTAAATTGCTCGCCGGCGCTTCCTATCGTGCGGCACGAACACAATGCATAATGTGGTCTGCGAAATCAGCTTCCCATGTTCTTCCCGTCGCACGGCTAGAACACAATGCATAATTGTATAAGTATGTATTTACATAGACCTGTCAGTCAAAAGAAAAATGATCGGATACATACAATCTGAGCTCCGGCGCCACAACTCGTTACATTTATGAGACCAAGACAGGTGATTTGTCAGTAGTCTTTGGTAGAAAGTCCGATCGGCTACCTGTTTTTCCCCGTTGTTCAGATACTTTAATAGACCTAGTAGTGGAAATTCCTTCGCCACGACACATTCCAAATATGAGACCGAGACATATATGTATCATTCATGTAGTGGAATGTTGCATAAGCATGTTTTCCGCGTGATTTTTTTTTATAAAGGGTGAGGGCGACTTGCGCTTTTCTTCCCTATCATTGTCTCTTCTCTATCATCGTTTTCACCACTCTCAAGCGACAATAATGCCTTCTGTTCGCACCGTCCTCATTTTTGTTGCTTGTGCCTTTGCGACTCAATCTCTCGCTGAGAAGATACTCTCCAATGCTGAGCTTAATGCGTAAGTATTAATACTTGTCTACCATTTTACTATCCATGCTTACCATAGTTGGTTTGTAGTATCATTGCCAGGACTTGCGCAGAAGCTGAACGTCTGGAGTTTGGGGCACGGTTGTAAGTATCAATCTTTGCGTGGGATAATATATATCCATTGCTAATCATGATTGGTTCCTAGGGAAGTCCCTGGATACAAGAAGCGTTGGCAAGACCTCCAATATGCTTGTGATCAGCTGAAACAAAGAAAGAACGATCCGACTTTTAATGATATATTCAAGCCTCTCGAAGTTGACATACTGAAAGGTCTAGTCGTGGCTTAACAAATACCGTCAATACTGTTGGACGGAGACAGTGACGCACCACGGACACGCACACATGCACGATCATTATGTGGGGCTAGGAACAAAGGACCATTGTCTCCGCACATCTATAATCGGACTCTTCGTAGATAGCGCCCTTAGTCTTTTCCAGCAGACTAAGGGTGAGTAGCTTATTCTTGTCATACACACGCACTTACTAACTGTACCGTAGTATCAACTTACATTGATCTATTTGAGTACAGTCCAATACAGTCTTTTACACCAGAGTAAGGTATCAACTTACATTGATCTATTAAGATCTACCTAGTCTGCTGCCTGATTTCCAACAGGTTATGGGTAATTTCTGCTCAACGACTTTGTAAAGTGTCGAACGTTGGAATCCGGGATTCAAAGTAAATCATTATTGATTTGTATCTAACACATGCGTCGCGTTGCGTACTGTAATGGTAGTCCGCCTAGAAAGGCGTTGTATGGTCACACTTAGCTAGCCTCACGGTAGAACTTTTTTAAGTCCTGTAGATTGTAAGACTGTCTAAATTACTCTGTCCTGAGCCTTTAAGTACTGATGGTAGCTATTTGGGATACCTCGGGAGGGTGTAGAATAAGTGGGAGCTCTTTTTAATAGGAGCACTGTTGAAATACCACATACCAAATGTATAACAAAAATAATTGTATAGTAAGTTTTCTGTTAAAGATTTGAGGCTACCTTCTGCTCCATCAGCAAACTCTGACTTTTCCCACAGATGTCACCAGAGTCCCCAGTAAATGAAAGACCAGCCTAGTTGAGCATTACCTGTATAGACCTAGCTAGTACTTTCCAGTCAGGGCTTCTCTGTACAGAGCTAGCTAGTACTTTCTAGTAGGTGTCTTGATCTTTATAGGACTGTCAAGAACTGTCAATTGGACAAACTTTCATTTCAACCATTTTTACCTCTTAGTAGTATTACTAATAATAGCTTGAATAACCTTGGAGTTGGATTTTACTCTGATATGAAGAGTGCTATTATAGACCTAAAGTAAAAGCTTAAAACATCTCTTTGTCAAAGTATTTGTTCAACCAAAACTGTGAAGAATATTCTAGTACTACAGTGTCCCATGATAGATATTTACAAGAGGCTCAATGTGTGTTATCTGACATGTGTTGGGAGGATGAAGATTGAAGAGGGTGTGTAACAGCTGAGCAATGGCATCTCACATTGAAGCAGACTCAGGCAATATGCTGCCACAATATTTGAAGAAGGCGTGCTGCAGGATACCCTGCAGATGCAGGTTGACCACAACAGGCTGAAATAAAGGTTGATCATGGTACAAACAATGTAACAACTATGACATTACCTTGAGATGTACAGGGGACAACAATGTGGTGACAAGCTCTACAGCTGTCAAATGAGAAAGTTGGTTTTGAACCACTACTGCCAAAACAATTTCCACAAGATGAGGCTTGATCCCAAATGCAACATGTACTAGCAAGGCTGTATAGAAGGTAAGACTAGGGCAACATTGTAATGGGGGAAGATGTCATACTCAGATCTATTGAAGTATTATTCAGAGATCAATCTTCCTCCTTGGTGAAGTATCTGATAAATTACTCCATAGAAGCTAGGATGAAATATCAGCAGATTAGTGAAAGAAGAAAGTTTGACATTATGAACCTGTCTGGATACAATGTGATTTTAGGAACCCCTTGGTTCTATCAACAAAGCCCACAAATCATGGGGATGGAGCATCAGGACCGATGCAGGAGCAACTTCCCCACTTCAACCTACCCCTCCCCCATGACAATGCACCTCCGCCCCATCTGCCTGCCCCACACCCACTCTGCCATCCCCTGGGCCCTGGAGCCCCCAGTGCCTGCTTTCCCCCAGGACCCCCCATCCCCCAGTCCCCCCAAATCCTCTGCCTAACCAACCCCTAGATGCCAATGACAGTCCCCTGGGGCCTCCACTGCCCATTGGACTCCCTCCAGGGGGATGGGGCCCAGCTATGGACACCTTCCCCCCTTAGCACAGGGGCAAGGTTCACTACTACTACTACAACAATGCCAGACCCCCACCTCAAACCCAGAACCCCCAGGATGACACTCGCAATACCCTGGTCTGGGAAAGCAAGCTTGACATCCAAAAACCTGAACCCTTCAACAGCCACAACCCCTGGAGATAGTGGACTTTCCTCATCCAGTGTCTCACCATGTTCCAAGCCAAAGCCATAACCTTCCAACTCAAGAGTTCCTGGGTTGCCTTTGCTGCCTCATACTTACAGGGAACCACCTTCAACCACTACACTGCCCTGCTCCAGTTTGACCCCTGCAACCCCATACTCTCTAACTGGCTTGTGTTCACCCAGGAGTTCTCCAGCAAATTTGGAGTATTTGACACTGTGGCTGAAGTGGAGGAAAATCTCTTCAATATCCAAATGCACAACAATGAATAGTTCACCACTTTCATCATTTGATTTGAATGGGAAGCCTACAAGACAGGCTGGAACTGTAACACACTCCAATTCACCTTCTGTTGTGCCCTCCCTCAATGGATCAAGGACATCCTCCACCTTGCACCCAAGCAACTCGTGTATTGTGGTTACAAAGCCCTCATTAGACCAATCAACCAACATTATTGGGAAGACTGGAGCAAGAATATGGATCCCCAAACCACCTGGAACACCTCTGGCAACCCCAACTGGCAGTCCAGAGCAGCCAACAGCAATTGAGGTTCCATTCCCACCCCCCATCCTACCCTGCCCACCCTGCCCCCCATTTCCCCTCTGGATGAGGCCCAACCAATACTCCATGCCCCCCTGGACCCTGACCCCCCACCCAACTCAATGCTGCCAATGTCCAGAATGCTCTAGAGCCCTGGGACACCAAGCCTGAGGCTTTCCAAGGCCCTGACAATGCTTGGGGCAACTCAAAGGATTAGGAGGCCCTGGGTTGATGTAGCTCTGGAGGTCCAGGAACAATGCTGGAAGGAAGGTGCATGCATTCTGTGCAGAGAACAGGGATACTTCATCAATGAGTGCCCCAAACAACTGACTATGGGATGTGCTGTGTGGACCCTTGATGGAGAAGACTACAACTATCAGTTTACAGAAAACAACTCAGCAGTCTAGATCCTGACAATGCACCCAACTGCAGATCAGACATTGACATCTCTTCCACCCAGGCTACACTCCTCCATGCAATAGCATTCTCTCTGGACACCCTCTTGACACATCTCCCTTCCAAATACTCTCAAACCCTTCTTCTCCACACCACCCTACCCTTCTCCACCAACCCCATCAACACTCTGGTCAACAGTGGTGCACCCAACAACTTCATTGACAAATCCCCAGCGGCACTTTCCCTACAGCCCCCTCAATGCCTCCCCATCCCTATCCACTTAAACTGTTTGATGGCACCCCCACCTCTGCCAGAGCCATCACCCACTATGTGGAATTGCTTGTTACTTTCACCAATGGGCAACACCAAAAACTACAACTACTCATCACCAAGTTACACCCCTCCACACTCCTCATTCTGGGACTGCCCTGGTTCCACACCACCAACCCCCTCATCAATTGGCCCAGTCTCACCCTCTGCCTTGACTGGACCAATGTGCTCACCCATGCCTCTGTCTCCTTCAACATCCCACTCCTCTCCATCACCCCCAATGACACCACTAACCCTCCCCAAACCCCTTGCTAATTTATCATCAATGTCCAACTTGGCAACTCCTCCAGGGTTGTCCCAGTGCTCATCAACAGTGGTGCCTCCAGAGTATTTGTCAGTGACCATCTCAACCTCCATGAACCCCTTGACAGCTCCCTGCAACTTCAACTCTTTGATGAGGCCCCTGCCTCTGCTGGAATCACCAAGTTCCACCCAGGCTCCCTCATCCTCAAGAACAACCTGAAATTCCCAGTCTGTCTGTTTATCACACAACTTCTGGAGGCAATCCCCATTGTGCTTGGACTACCCTGGCTACACAACATCAACCCCGACATCAACTGAAAAGACCTCAGCATGCAATTTCTGGGCCCTGAGGCATGCCTGGCAGCTGCCATCCCCCTCTGCCTTCACTCCTCCCTAGACCTCCTTGATTCCAGCACCCATCCCCTTGACCCCAGCACCAACCCTGACATTCCCAGAGTCACCAAAACTCCTGCTGCAACCAAGGACAACCAAGAAGAGGAGGAAGAAACACCACCACTAGATGCACCCTCACCCTGACTCTCCTCAACCATTCCCACACCCTGAAACCTTCCCCCCAACAATTCCCAGAATTGGTAAAAAGGTCCAACCTACCCCTGCCACCACTCCTGGGCACCCCTGGAGCATGCCCCCCCAACACCAACACCTCTTCCCATCAGCCCCAAGACCCTGGACATCAAGATCATTGGCACTGCCCCCTTTGCACACATCCTATGGGATGGTACCCCCACCTTGCAACTTCAGATAATCCCAACCCTACAAGAACACCTCCAACCTAACACCACTCCTCAGGAGCCCAAAACAGAAGAACAGATCTTACATGAAGTAGTTCCCCCAGAATACCATGAATTTGCTGATGTGTTCTCCAAAGGTAGTGCCAAAGAACTCCCACCCCACTGGTCCTACAATCAAAAAATTGACCTCAAAGATGGTACCTTGCCTCCATTTGGCAAAATCTACAACATGTCAGAAGTCAAACTCTGGGCACTCAAGGACTAGCTCAATGAGATGCTTGGGAAAGGCTTCATATGCCCCTCGATCTCTGCCACCAGAGCTCCAGTCCTGTTTGCAAAGAAGAAGGATGGCTCCCTCTGTCTGTGTGTTGACTACTGGGGACTTAACAAAGTCACCATAAAACACCAGTCCTTGTTGACTGTCTCTGCAGTGCCAAAGTCTACACCAAGATAGATCTCCACTCAGGTTACAACAACATCTGGATTTCTCCAGGATATGAGTGGAAAACCACCTTTTGCACCCACTATGGCCTCTTCAAATATCTGGTAATGCCCTTTGGAATGACCAACTCTCCTGCCACCTTCCAGTAGTTCATGAACAACATCTTCCATGACATGAGCAATGTATTTGTTATTGTGTATCTAGACAACATCCTAATCTACTCAAATTCTCTGGAGAAACACCAAGGATATGTCTGCCACATCCTGGAATGACTCCAGAAGTACAACCTCCATGCAAAACCCAAAAAATGCTCCTTCCACACCTCTGAAGTCAAATATCTTGGCATCATTGTTACTCTGGACAGCATAGGCATGGACCCAGCCAAGGTCAAAGCCATCTTGAACTGGCCCCAGCCCCAAAACATCAAGGAGGTACAGTCATTCCTCAGGTTTGCTCACCTTTACTGCCAGTTCATCCACAACTACTCCAGGATCACCAAACCCCTCAATTGGCCACAACTGGCAGAGGGAGATCCAAAGTCTATTTAGTACTGTACAAGAGTCTATAGTCATAACCACTCACTTGGCAGAGGGAGATCCAAAGAGAACAAGTCTAAGGAGCTCCCTAGCCAGGTGTCACGCTTTAGGGAAAACTTCTAACCCTAACCCAAAGGTGCAAACTCCAGAAATTGCCATAACTCCAGAGATTGTACCAAAAATAGAAATCCACTGTAAACAGCCTTGATCTCTGGGCTCATGGCACATGACCACATAGGAATATGACCAAAAAATAGTACTTGGTCAAAGGTATTTGTCACCAGAAGATGAAAGGACAAAAAGAAAAGACAGGCTGGAAATGAAGGAAACAGACAAGAGGGTCTGGTATGAACAGTCTCCTGACAGAATCCATCATAAAGGGCCTTGATCTCCAGACTCACAGCATGTGACCACAAAAATATAACCAAAATATAGTCCTTGGTTGAAAGTACTTGTCACCAGAGAGTGGGAGAAGGAGGATGACAGGCAGGCCCTTGGTCGAAAGTACTTGTGACCAAAAGATGGGGGGCCTACAACAAGTGGGAGGCCTGGAATAAAGGAAACAAATGAACAATGGGGTCTGGAGGAGCAGGGAACAGTTTGACCACATTGAAGACTGGGTGCAGTTGACGCAGGCCCATGGGGAGCTTGAGTCGGTATGCCAATGGCCCGACCTTCTTCTCTACAACAAAGGGACCCAGATGGCAGTGAGACAGCTTCTGCAATGGCCTGGTGGTCTTGATGTTTGAGCTATCCAGATATACATGATCTCCCAGCTTATACATCGGTGCCGGTGTCCACCACCTATCATAGTACCATGCCATGTCCTCCTTTGCCTTCACCAACACTGCATTTGCCTCCTCCTGCGCCTTCTTCATCCTGTCCACAAATTCATTTACTGAGTCATTTTCAGAGGGGCATGCCTGAGGTTCAAAACCCATGTGAGGATGTTGACCAGTGTCCAGGAAGAAGGGTGTCATCTGCATGGAGGAGTGAACATGGTTGTTGTACTGGAACTCCGTGTTGGGGAGGAGCTCATCCCAGTTGTCCTGCCTGGTGTAGATACTGCTCTAGCTCCTGGTTGACACGCTCCGTTTGACCGTCAGATTGGGGGTGGTAGGCCATGGTTGTGTGGAGCTTCACTCCCAGCAAGTGGTACAGCTCCTGGGTGAACTCTGCAATGAGTTGAGAGCCTTGATCCAAGACATACCCCTCTGACAGGCCATGGAGTTTCCAGACATTCTTCTGATACAGGTTGGCCGTCCCCATCACTGAGCAGGTGGTGTGAGTAGGAATGAAGTGGGCACATTTACCATACAGGTCCACTACCACCATCACCGCATCATACCCATGTGCATCCAGGAGCTCCACAATGAAGTCAACTGAGGCCACACTCCAGTGGGCAGCTAGAATGGGGAGAGGATGAAGCTGACCCATGGGTGACTAATGACGAGGTTTGGTGTGGAGGCAGAGGTCACAAGTGCTAGTGTAGGTGCCCACATACTGGGATATCTGTGGCCACCAGTAATTCTGTGATACCAGCTCCAGGATCTTCCACTGGCCTGGGTGTCCTGCTACACATGAGTCGTGGTGTTGCTCTACAATGCGACAATGGAGTTCCAGGATGTTGGGAACATAGATGTGCCCCTGGAAGGTCAGAAGTCCATCCTGAAGGCCCCACTCGTCTGCGTGTACTGACTTGACCCCACTGGCTTGTCATGCACAAAGAGCCTGAGCAGCCTGGGCCACCACATCCTCTTGTTTACCCTCTCAATTTCCTTGTCAGATGTCCTTGAGAATGTCTGCCTTGTCACCTTGGGCTATGATCCCTTCAAGAGCATGGATGGCAAAGAGTTTGGGTTTGAGGAGGACGATGTTGTCATTGTTGCCTGCCCCAGTGCCATGGTCAGCTCGCCTGGACAACGCGTCCAGCTTGCCCATGCTC
>JABFYK010058675.1:0-10148 GCA_018849495.1 Termitomyces sp. T123_Mx157 | reverse complement strand
CTCCTGGACCCCCCGCCTCTGGCGTTCCCTCATAGAGAGGCCCTCTATGAGGATGATCGGAGCAGTGGCGGAGCCCCAGAGAAGGAATGCAGAGGGGAATTTGGGGGGATATACAAGCCAGAACTCCTGGACAAAGCAGTAGAAGCCAGGGATTGCATCTATGCCACCACAGTCCATCTGACACCCTCCGGAGCAGAGATCAGGGCTAGCCAGACCACATCCCAGAGGTTGGCCCAGGCCTACGCCACCAACACTGCACCTCAAGGGTTCTGGGATGTGGTACCCCCCTATCTGCACGTGTTCAAGGATGTGTTCCCCAAGGCCTCCTTCGACTCTCTTCCAGAGCATAAGAAGTGGGACCATGCCATCAAACTGATGCCCAACTCAGCCTCCTCCAGCTGTAAGGCTTACCTCCTCACGCCTAGAGAGCAGGATGAGCTTGACGCCTTCCTTCAAGAGAACCTGGACTCCGGACATATCTGTCCATCCAAATCCCTGATGGCATCCCAGTCTTTTTCATCAAAAAGAAGGATGGCTCCCTCCAACTGGTCCAGGACTACCGAGTGCTCAACGCTATGACCATGAAGAACCGCTACCCTCTCTTCCTCATCTCCGAGCTCATCAACAACCTCCAGAGTGCGCGGTACTTCACCAAGTTGGATGTCCAGTGGGGCTACAATAACGTGCGCATTCAGGAGGATGACAAGTGGAAAGCGGCTTTCCGGACCAACCAGGGGTTGTTTGAACCACTCGTCATGTTCTTTGGTCTTACTAATAGCCCCGCCACCTTCCAGACCATGATGAATGACATCTTCTGGGACCTCATTGCAGAGGGCATCGTGTGTGTATACCTTGACGACATCCTCATCTACACCAAAACGCTAGAGGAGCACCATCAGATCACCTGTCTCATCCTGGAATGCCTTCGCCAGCACCAGCTCTACCTCAAGCCAGAGAAGTGCAAGCTTGAACAAAACTGGTGTCACGACCCACTCCCCTTGCCCCACACACGTTCCCAACCTGCCCTACTCCCCCGGAGCCTCTCCCAACACCCCGTCAAATCCCCCAAGCCACCATGTACCCTCGTGGCTGCCCTGGCTAACTCTGGTGCTTCTCCAGCAAACCCCGACGGCCCCCTGCCAACTTCAACAACTTCTCCGCAGCTGCCAAACACCTCCCCCGGCTCCCTGGGACCCCTTGCAACTACGAGAACCCCTCCCACTAATCCCCGGCTCCATCGTACATCACCATCTTGGTCCCTGGACTTCCCCAAATCACTCTGGAGCATCACGACAACCTCAGGATGGCCTGCGCCATCGAGTGATCCCATCAAAACCTGACGCAGCCCGCCTCCTGATCATACCCGACATCCAGTGATCCAGTACGGCCCCGCCAAGTTTCACCGCCACTTCCACCGTCCCTCAGGAATGCTTTCCTTGACCCAGCCAACACCTGTCTAGCCCCATGCAGCTCTGCCAAGCTCCGCCGCCGCCCCCCGCTGTTTCCAGAGCTCTCCAGTAGTCAGTATATAAGTCATAGAGTAGCTCCTCGTACAGTAGTCTTGATATTATCTACTGTTCATCTGTGTTTCCTATGGTCTGATTCTTTCTGTCCCGTATTCCGTGTCTCTGTGTTCTGTTTCCTTTACTCTCAGTTTCCCGGTCTTGCCTTGTCTCTAGTTCCTTTATTGTTCTCGTTATCATCTCGTGTTCCATGCCAATCTATTTCCATTTTTATCTCCGTCTGCTCCGTCTTGTCTTGATTCTGTTTTGCCCCACCTTGTCTCGTCAATCAGTTTCCTTCACTGTGCCTAAGTCCATTCTATCCTGATACCCTTATGAACTCCGCAATCATGATTATGAACCCCCACCATTCTTTAAACCAACTCCGGACCTTGCTTCCTGCTTGGTCCTGCACCCCATCAACTTCCATTGATCCCCCATCAAACCCTGGCCCCACTTCCCTGACTTGCATAGCCTCCATTCAACCCACACCCACAGTACTCGCTTCCAGACTTGTACCTGACACCCTGCCAAGTCCGCCTCTCTCCCCGCAACCCCTCCCGAAACTCTCCGGACCAACCCGGACTTGCTCGGACCACTCCCCAGTGTTCACCCTCGCTAGCCCCCTGTGTTTTGAACCCCTTCAAGTGTCCTGTCACCTGTGTATGGGATTACATCTGCCTAGTAAGGATTTGCCCAGTGCAGCTGAGCCTCTGTAGTCAGCGGAACCTGACACCTGGGTAGAGTATCTGGGTCTGATCATCTTCCATGGAACTGCGGAGATGGATCTGGTGAAGGTAGCAGGCGTGGCGGAGTGGCTGGAGCCCTGGAACAAGAAGGAGGTACAGGCATTCCTCGGATTTGCAAACTTCTACCGGAGATTCATATAGGACTTCTCGCACCATGCCCGCCCCCTGTTCGACATCACTGGGAAGGACATTGCATGGAGCTGGGGACCTCCAGAGCAGATGGCCTTTGACACCCTCAAGTGCACCGTGACCTCCGGACCTGTCCTTCTATTCCCAGATGACAACGCTCCCTTCCGCATAGAGGCCAATAGCTCCGACTTTGCCATGGGAGCAGTGCTCTCTCAACAATCTCCGGAGGATGGGAAATGGCATCCGGTGGCCTTCTACTCCAAGAGCCTAAATGTGGTGGAGCGGAACTACGAGATTCATGACAAGGAGATGTTGGCCATCATCCAGTTGTTCAAAGAGTAGTGGCACTTTCTGGAAGGCGCGCGGCACAAGTTCGAGGTCTGGACAGATCATAAGAACCTCGAATACTTCTGGACGGCCAAGAAACTCAACCACTGGCAGGCCTGCTGGTCCCTCTACCTTGCCAACTTTGACTTCTCCCTGCACCACAAGCCTGGCTGGAGTATGGGGAAACCTGATGCACTGTCCTGGAGAGTGGACCACAGAGGGGAAGGGGATAACAGTGACATCATACTCCTCCGCCCCAAGCTGTTCACCATCCGGGCCATGAAGGGCCTGGCTGTTGATGGAGCCGAGATAGACATTCTCCAGAACATACGGTGGGGCAACCAGGATGGTCAGTAGGAAGAGCTTGTGGCACAAGCGGCTCAGACACTGAAATCGGGGCATGCTATGGGTGTCAAGGCAGTCTGCACTGATGAATGGGCCCTCCAAGACGGACTCCTGACATTCTGGGACCAAATCTACATCCCCAACATCCCGGAGCTCTGTCGGAGGATCATGGAGCAGCACCACAACTCCTGCATTGCTGGGCACCTGGGGAGGTGGAAGACACTGGAACTGGTATCACGGAACTACTGGTGGCCCCAGATGTCCTGATACATTGGGTCCTATACCAGTACTTGCGATCTTTGCCTTGGGACCAAGCCCCAACGTCGACTTCTGTATGGACAACTACACCTGCTGCCAGTACCTGCAGAACGGTGGAGCGTGGCATCTGTGGACTTCATCATTGAGCTCCCCAATGCCTATGGGTATGATGCAATCATGGTAGTGGTGGACCTGTATGGCAAGAGAGCACACTTCATTCTGACGCACACCACCTGCTCCGCCATGGGCGCCGCAAACCTGTACTGGAGGAATGTCTGGAAGCTTCATGGCCTCTCCGATGCCTATGTCTTGGACCGGGGGCCACAGTTCATGGCAGAGTTCACCCGGGAGCTCTACCAACTGCTCGGAGTAAAGCTCCACACCACCATGGCTTACCACCCCCAGTCCGATGGTCTGATGGAGCATGTGAACCAGGAGTTGGAACAGTACCTCTGCCTCTTCTGCAACAAGCGCCAGGACAACTGGGACAAGCTCCTCCCTGATGCCAAATTCCAGTATAATAACTATGTTCACGCATCCACACAGTTCTCGCCATTCTTCCTCAACACTGGACGACACCCACGCATGGGTTTCAAACCCCGGGCCCGGCCCTCAGAGAATGAAGCAGTGAACAAGTTTGTTGACCAGATGAAAAAGTCCCAAGAGGAGGCTCGGGCTGCACTGGCAAAGGCAAAGGATGACATGGTGTGATACTATGACTGCAGGAGGACTCCAGAGCACAAATATCAATCCAGAGATCAAGTCTACCTGGACGCCTCCAATATCGCTACCACCCAACCTTCAAGAAAGCTGTCACACTGCTGCATAGTAGGCGGTGGAGAGGTTTGTTTTTATTTTGAGTGCCTTGCATAGTGACTGCCAGAAATGGGATACGAATAGGGGTCCGCAGTCGGAGACAATGTCATCTGGGAGTCTGTGCTTGGAGAATATGTGTTTGAGGAATAGTCTGGCGAGCTCCAGAGCGTTGTTGGTAGTGTGATAGGGGTTGAAGAGAGCTTGCTTGGTGAGGCGGCAGACAATGACAAGGATGGCATTAAAGCCTTTGGAGTTGGGGAGTTCAACAATGTGATCCATTGAGATGGAGGACTAGGGGTGCCAGCCAACGGGGAGGGGTTTCAGTAATCAGTGGAGGTGGTGGCAGGGTACCTTGGCCTGGAGACAAGGTTTGCAGGCCTTCACATAGCACATGACGTCCTTCTTTATTCCTGGCCAAAAGTAAGTCTAGGAGATGAGTTGAAGGGTCTTATGGATTCCTGGGTGTCCCTGGAGCTTGTGGTTGTGGTGCTGCTGGAGTATGTCAAGGCAAATGGACTTGTGGTCCGGAGCATAGATTCATCCATTCCAGAGCAGGAAGCAGAGGTCCAGAGACAGTGTGAAGGGGTTCTTGTTGTCCGGCTTGCTGGCGGGGTGGTTGCGGGGGTCATGCTGGGTGAAGAAGGAGTCCGGGGGTGAGTTTCTGATTGATGTAGGATCCCTTCTTCGTTTAAAATCAGCACGGCATGTAAATGTTCAGGGGGGATTACCACTCAATGGTTAAACACGTTTTGCTCAGCTTTGAACGACTTCTTGGGATACATGTTGGACCTTTGAGTGAGGGTGTTGGGCTTTGATCTGAGGCATCTGGAGTGGTAGTGGATGGTGAAGTCATACTCTGAGAGGGTTTTGGACCATTGGGCCTGGCGGCGGCTGAGTTGCTTCATGGTAGTGAAGTACTGCAAATTATTGTGGTTGGAGTAGACCTGGACACGGTGCGGGGATCCCTCAAGGTAGGCCCGCCACTGACAAAAGGCTTTGACGATTGTGAGGAGTTCCTTATTGTAGATGTCATAGTTGAGCTCTGCAGGGATCATCGAATGGGTGTAGAAGGCGACAGGGCAGATGTCCTTCTCTCCAGAGTCAGATTGGGAGAGTATTCTGGCGATGGCATAGTCGGAGGCATTGCATTTGAGCACGATTGGCAGGGAGGGGTCAAAATAGCGGAGAACCAGGGCTGAGGTAAAGGCCCTTTTGAGGAGGAGGAACATGCTCTGGCATTTGCTGTCCTAGTCCCAAGGGGTGTCCTTCCACGTGAGCCAGTTGAGGGGTTTGGTGATCCTGGAGTAGTTGTTGATGAACTGGCAGTAGAAGTTAGCAAAACCCAGGAATGACTGTACCTCCTTGATGTTCCGCAGCAGGGGCCAGTTGAGGATTGCGTCAACTTTGGAGGGATCCATCTGTACGCCATTGGGGGTGACAATGACCCCAAGGTATTTGACCTCTGTTGTGTGGAAGGAGCATTTCTTGGGTTTGGCATGAAGATGGTACCTCTGGAGTTGTTCCAAGATGCGGCAGATGTGCTCTGGGTATTCCTCCGGCGAGTTCAAGTAGATCAGGATGTTGTCCAGGTATACAATGACAAAGACGTTGTTCATGTCATGGAAGATATTATTCATGAAGTACTGGAAGGTGGCGGGGGAGTTAGTCATTCCAAAGGGCATTACAAGGTACTCAAAGAGGCCATAGCAGGTGCGGAAGGCAGTCTTCCATTCAAGCCTCAGAGCAATCCAGACATTGTTGTAGCCAGAGTGGAGATCTATCTTTGTGTAGATCTTGGCACTGTGGAGGTGATCAACAAGGTCTCCGATCAAGGGAAGAGAGTACCGGTTCTTTTTGGTGACTTTATTGAGTCCCCAGTAATCTACACAGAGGTGGAGGGACCCGTCCTTCTTTTTGGCAAACAGGACTGGGGCGCCAGCAGTGGAGATTGATGGGTGTATGAAACCCTTTCCAAGCATGTCGTTGAGGTATTCTTTCAGGGCCCGGAGCTCAACTTTGGACATATTATAGATTTTGCCAAATAGGGGTGAGGTGCCTTTGTCGAGGTCAATTTTGTGGTCGTAGAAGCAGTGCGGGGGAAGTTCTTTGGCACTCCCTTCAGAGAATATGTCAGCAAATTCATGGTACTCCAGGGAAACTACTTTGGATAGAATCTGTTCTTCTGTTTTGCTCTCTGGCGGGGCAGTTTCTGCATGGAGGTATTCCTTGGAGAGGGTTGGTGTGACTTGTAGTTGGAAGGTGGGGGTGCCGTCTTGCAGGAGGCGTGCAAAGGGGATGGTGCCAATGATTTTGATATTGAGATTTCCAGGGTTGATGGGAAGGGGTGCCAGGGTGGCAGCGGTCGGGTCCAGAGCAGTGGCAGGGCTGGTGGGAGAGGTTGGGCATTGCCGGTCAGGGTACTGCGGGCCTTTGTATTGATTCTGGGGTACGTTTGGAGGCAGTTGTTGGGGTGGGGTCAAGGAGGACCAAGATGGGATTGTGGTTTCTTTGCTCTTGGGGTTGCTGTCATAGGGAATGGTGGGACTTTGGGTTGCTCTGGAGGTGTGGGTGCTGGGGTCAGAGATGTCAGAGTCCTGTGGGAGGCAGAGGGGAATGGCAGCCGCCAAACTTGCTTTGGGGCCAGGAAATTGGATCTTGAGGTCCTTCCAATCAATATTGGGGTTGACGTCTTGCAGCCACAGGAGTCCAAGCACAACCGGAGTTGATGGGGGGGAGTTGGGTGACAAAAAGCTGGGTTGGGAATTGTAGGTCATTATCAAGGGTGAGGGTGTTGTTGTGGTATTGAGTGATCCTGGTAGTGGCGGGGCTTCTGTCAAAGAGTTGGAGCTCGAGGGGTTTGTCAAGGTTGTTGTGTGGGAGGTCAAGTCGACTGCTGATGAAGGTGCCGGAGGCGCCACTGTTGATGAGGGTGGGGAGGGACTTGGGCGAGCTGTCGAGTTGTACATTGATGATGAAGGATTGTGCAGACCTCAAGCAGAGCTGTGAGGGAGTCCGGGGTGGGTTGGTCATCTGGTTGGAGGCCTCAGAGGGGGTGGTAACATTGAATGGCACTAGCTCAGAGTTGTCCGGGTTGCTCTGGTTGAGGCTGAGAGTGAGACTGGGCCAGTCAATGCGCGGATTGGTGGAGCGGAGCCAGGAGAAGCCTAGGATGGGGGCGGAGGGGTGCAGCTTGGTGATGAGTAGCCAGAGTTCTTGTTGTCATCCGTTGGCGAAGGTCGTGGTTGTTTCAAGACAGTGGGTGATATTTCCAGCGGGATCGGGGTTGCCATCAAAGAGTTTGAGGAGGATTGGAATGGGGAGGCGCCGGAGGCATTGGGGAGTGAGCGCGGCCAGTGATTTGTCAATGAAATTGTCTGTGGTGCTGCTGTCAACCAACATGGGAAGGGGATCATCAGAGAATGGGAGGGTGGTGCAGAGGAGGAGGGTGGTGGCAGAGTGGGAGGGGAGGGGTGCTGGGAGGTTGTCTGGGGCGATTACCATTGCACGGAGGAGTGTATCTAGAGTGGAGAAGACATTGGGGTCTGATCCGTGGCCTAGTGCATCTTCAAGATCTAAACCGCTGACTCATTTTCCATAAACTGGTAGTTGCAGTCCTCTCTGTCAATAGTCCATACAGCATGTCCCATTACCTGTCATTTAGGGCAACTATTGATGAAATGTCCCTGCTCACCACACAGGATGCATGCACCCTCCTTTCATTGTTTCTCCTGAAGCTCCTCCAGTACGTCGATCCATGGCCTGTTTTGAATCTTGTTCATGCAGAGGGCTTCCTGGTTGTTGGCAGAGTCCGGAGAGTTGTCGGGGTCATCGGGACAGGCATCCAGGGGCTCTGGGGCTTCATGGAGGTCGGTGGTGTTGAGCTGGGCTAATAATTTGCATAATAGTAGATACAAAGAATTATGTAGGATACTCATGTAAATAATACACCCAGGCTGCAGCATTGAGAGAGGATACAGCTTGAGGTGATGACTTGGTGTCTGTGAGGGAATTGGCATGGGGGTCAGTGTTGGGGCAGGTGTTGGAAATGGGGAGGGAAGCAACAATGGTTTGAGAGGAACAAAATCAAGAGGTGGAGTAAGTTTGCCTGAGGCATGGCCTGAGTGAGTCATGGGGGCAAGAGAACAAAGACTCATCCTGCCAAGGACCTAATCTTTGTGCTGAGACTTGCTGTGGTCCAATTTGCCACATGAGGAGCATGCATGAGGCTGGCCCCAGGAGCATGGGGTGGTCGTGCAATGTCCCTCATTGAATTTGCAGCAGGGGTCACTGGGATTGGTCAGCATGTGGGAGGCTGAGCTTTTGGACTGTTTCAAGGGTGTAGATTTGTAGTGGCCATAAACATGCTTAGAAAGGAGGCCACTATCCCACCAACCCCATTGTGAGTAATCCCTGGCCACCATCTCAGCGTGACGGTGGTTAAAGAAGACTGAGTGGTATGTGTAAACTGCTGACCACTCATATTCAGCAACTAGCTTGAGGAGCTGCTCGGTATAGGCCCAGAAGGATTCAGTGGCAGTGCAGTTGTTTACATGAAACATGAGAATTCAGAAGTAGGACTGGAGGGGGATGAGGACCAAGAAGGGGGTCTTGTACTCTTTGGCTGCCCGGTTACTTATCTCAAATTGATTAGTCGAACCATTGAATGTGTATGCAGTTTCCCTGTCGTGGTTGGTGGGGTCAAGCTTATGGAGGTCTGCGGCTTTGAAGTTGTGGGTGATGATCACCGTGAGCACCGTTGTGTTGGCATCAGGGAAACAGGAGCAAAGGGGGAGGCAAATAGCTAACCATGCACCGTAGGTCCCAACTGCTGTGATCAAGGGGACAAACAAGGTGGCAGCTTGCCCAGCTGCTGAGCTGGCAGCATGAGAAGTGGGGAAGCTTGGTTGGGAGCTGTTTTTTTTGAGAAGTTGATTCATAAGCACGATAATCTGAGTGTGGGAGTTGCATATCTCGGCTACTTCTTCTGTGGTGAGGGAGGCTGGTCTGGCCAATGCTGGCGGTGGAGTCATGATGCAGAGAGATGTCCTGGTAAAATGGCCATCCAGAGCTCTGAGTGGCTGCAAGGCATTCCTCACTAGCATACAAAGCAGGGATGCGACAAGGATAGATTGGATAGCAATCTAGATGATCTAAATCAATGAGTGACATAGCGATGTCTAATCTATTTCTCAATCTGCAAGTGCAGTGTGAGGATTACACCATGTAGGTAAAGAAAGAACTTACCTGCAAGCACAGTGTGAGGACAATGAAGTGTCATGCTGGTGCTTGCAGGAAGATATGTAGAATTGGAACAATGAAACAAAGCAAAGTGGCCAGTGGCCAGAATATGATAATGTGATGGGTTGGTGTATAGTTCTTCACCCAAATTAACCCCAGGCAACCCCCCTTCACTTTGCCTGATCTAACAACAAAAATCTTAAGAAACCTGGTTCCATCAATCCTTATGTAATGCTTATGTAAAATTACATAACTTGGCTGGCTTTCAAAATTTTGGCTCTATCCTTGGAACTGAGAATTGAATGAGTTCTTGTCACGACCCGCCCCTGAACCCCACTACCAACCCCACCTATGCCCAAAACCCCCCTTCCAATTCCCTAACCATTGAACACCCTCCACAGCCGCCCCGGATAACTCCGACGCTTCTCCGGCAATCCCCGACGGGCCCCGGGCCAACTTCCATGCATTCCCAGCAGCCGTCAGCACGTCCCCTGGATCCCTGAGACCCTTACCATTGCCCCGGGTCCTAATGCATGCTTCCCCCTACTTCTCCTGATTCACCCACCCACTCCAGAGCACCCGGACGACCCCAGAGCGGCCCGCACTTCCTATTACACTCATCAGGACATCGCCACGACCCGCCCTGTGATCGTACCCGACACCTGACGGCTCCGCCCCGCTCCGCCAGACCCCGCCCTCGCATCCGCCCTTCCCCGGAGTGTTCCAGTAGTTAGTATATAAGCCGTAGGATAGCTCTTAGTACCCTAGTCTTGATATTACACTT
>JABFYK010058674.1:0-10192 GCA_018849495.1 Termitomyces sp. T123_Mx157 | reverse complement strand
ATGACTCTGTTGATATTCCCACATGCAACTTACTCTTGACTAAAATAGGGATCAATCTGCAAAGTTGAAGATGCTCAAAAAACTGTTTTAATGAGTGAATATTTTAAAATGGCCATTACTCCATCAATTTTGATTTAAATTACATAAACCAAGATGCAATTTGTAGCTGCAATGCCATAGTATTTTACATGATGGTGACTAGAGAGGGTCATGGGAGAAGTCATGTCCATTTCTGAAGCTGGAGTAGTCCCAGTGTGAATGCTTGATATTGGCAAGCCCAGAGGGAGAGAGGGGGGTTGCCAGGTAGGAGAGTGTGTCAAGGGCCTGGTAGAAGTAGGAGTGGATGATGTGGTATGTCCCAAAGGTGCTGGCACAGCAACTGCCAGCACAATGTTGCCTGTGTGTCACTTCCATGGTATGCAGACTTGCTTCTTAGCTATCCACTTTCCAATCACCATGAGGGCTTCTCCAATCTGCTAATTGAAGCTCCTACTAGAGACAAACCAGTGGCCTTCTCCAGCCAAACCAACTGTGAAAGTGGCCAAGCAGGTGCCAGAGATATTGAGGGCTTGTTTAAGGCCCTGCCCCTGGTGACCAATCACATGCACAACAGGGGAGTTTGAGTGCATACTTGAAACATGGGGTACAACTATCCATAGAAGAGAGGTCCCAAGCAAGGAGGATGGCAAGGGGAGCATTAGAGGTAGGGCATGATACAGATTGTAGAATGCAAGAGGTGGTTGTGATACAGGGTTTTGTGGAAGGCTGTGGCTTCAGTTGCCCTGGAGGAGCTGCCTGCATGGCCATGCCCATACAAACTGTGTGGCCATCCATACTAGGCTGTGAAGCCATTTGGACAGAGGCAACAGTAGTGACAGGCAGTGGCATATGAGCAAACTCAAGTGCTGCTAGCCTGCTCTTGAGTCCCACAACATGAGTTAGCAGTCTCTGAATAGAGTCCATGGGATTGGACAAACTGGCAGGTAAGAATGATATAAAGCCTATAGAGGATAGGGTGGGGTAGAAAGTAGGTTGTAGGTTGAATGTTGTGGGCTAGAGATGCAGACAACATAGGGACCAATCAAGATGTGAGGGAACACTTGACACTGTAGGATAATCCTATTGAAATGGCTGATGAGTATTGAAGCTGGGCAGAGACAGAGTCAGACAATGCTAGGTGAGCTCACAATCAATCTGCTGGATAGACCTGAGAGATGCTGTTATTGATTGGTCAAAGGATATTCTATCCTTGCAACTGGCTTATATACTACATCCATGGCTATGCTATGACTAATGCTATATGTGGTAAGCAGCTTGGGTATGCTAAGTGGTATGAGTCATCATGAGTAATCAATACAACACAAGGAGATATAGAGTCCAATGTCTATGGCAAGTGACTAATACTCAATGGGGATGGAGCAGGAGAAGACAGGCAGCCAGTCCAGTATGTCCATAAGGCTAGGCCCAAATAGAGTTGAGTTCCCTAAGAAGGGTCATCTGCTTACAGATGCTGCCATTGTCTGGCAAATAGCAAACATAGTCAAAGAAGCAGATTTAGTGCCCCTCAGCACTCCAATCCTTCTATCCTTCCTCCTAGTGACCTTGTCAATAATCTGAGTGCCATGAACAGCATAGACTAACTCCTTGAAGAGGTCTTAATAATACTATCCTTGCCTAAGAGGCCATAGCACACAGATAGACTGACTTCCTTAAGGGGTTCAACCAATAGCAACAGACAGTTAGCATATAAAGTGATACACAGGAAGCAAGAAAGAAAAGAACAGTACATAGTGTAAGTAAAAAAAGTCTTGAAGGGCAAATGTTCAGTAGATTATCATAGCAAGAAGACTCCTGAAGATTTGTGCAAGGCAGCAAGCAATGTGCTTAGTGCTGCATCTTGAAGTAGCAAGATAAAACAATAGCAAAAGATAAATGTCTGTAGAATATTTTTGATGGTCTTTGTTTTAGTATAGTATAAGATGAAAAAGAAACTGTAATAGGCTTAGTGAATTATAGGGTTGCATCAGTCATTATCATCACTAGCAATGTTGAGCAAGTCATCATTGTCTATTAAGTTGATATCTTCTAGCTGGCAAAGTTTGAAAGTGTCAATATTGAGGAGATTCCTAGGCATATTAATATATTTTCTAGCAAAATATAGGATTAGGTGAAAGGCAGCAATGGGTTCCTGTAGGACTGAGCCATCTAATTTGCAAAGAATGTAAGTGCCACCACAGTTACAAGAAATCACTAACAAGGCACTCCACTATTTTGGGCTCATTTTCTTGTTGTGGACACTTCAATTCTGGTCTTGTGCATGAGTATGAGGTTGCTCCATTTGAGCTCATAGTTGTGTATTGTAGCAGCATGTTCTTTTTCAAAGCAGAGAGCAGCTTGTGGACAGGTGGCAAGGACTTTGTCATGGAGGCACTTGAGATCTGCATGGAGGAAAGGACTGAGTTTGGCAGAGGCTGCAGCTATGTCATTTTGAAGATGTTAGCAAGGAAAAGGGGGTGCATTCCTGCAGTGGTGTAGTAGAGTGAGCAACCCATGCACTTGCATACCATAACTCATTCTGACCAAAAGACTGGTTATCATCAACTGCCTTGAAGAGGGCTTGCTGGATATTGAAGTGAGGTTGCTCTACAATACTGTTAGTATGCTTGTTGTAGCCAGAGATGTGGATGTGATTGATGTGGTACTTCTTTGCTAGGTAGGCAACAGCTTTGATGATGGAAGGAAATACAAATTGTGTTTCTCTTCTGCTTTTCAAGAAATATATGATATGTATCTTTTTCTCTTCTTGGAATTACTTTTGACAAGTTTTTAAAAGGTGTTCCTTAGGTAATTCTCAAGGAACACTAAATACTCTTTTTAATGAGTTTTTTTAATAAACATAAAAAGAAACACCAGTCAGAAAACATTGAATTGTTTCTTAGGAAACTCCATTTTAAAATACATATCATGTCAACAAGCATGGTGCTCAGTGTATGACAAGTTCATGCACATAGACTTGCTCATCATGTTTACAACATAGACTGTCAATCATAATATATTAAATGTACAGTCATGAAAACACAGGTACAAAATAAGTGGGGATTCAAAGATCTCAGCTCGCTACTAAGCGCACGTTTTTATCACACTCGCAAGCAGGGAGACTGACCTTACTATTCTGTAGCAGCGTGTATGCCTCGTGTATGCCTTGTGTACGCCCCGTGTATGCCTCGTGTATGCCTCGTGTCAATTTCGCAATAATAAGTAGTATCTACTCCGTCGTCATGACATTTGAAGTTCCTAATGTCTACGCACTACAACCAATATTCCGGATACTATCGACCCATTGAACACTTGTCAGCGCCTTGGGCTGCTAGTCCAGAGGTGGACCAACCTAGGAGATCGATTACTTTCGACTTTCCCAAAACCGCCTTAGAGAGCAGATCACAATCTACAGAGATTGTTCCAGCCGACTCTAAGCCGGTCCATGATTGGCCCAAACGTAAAAGATGTTTAGCTGGTGATCTACTGCGCAGATTGGCTAACAAGATTAATGGTAATTCATGTCCTACCATTTTGGGCTACTTAGGAGTACGTCTAAACAACTTTGGCATAGGTGAGATTACAATAGCTGGTAATCTAAATGCACAGCCAGTCAATGAGACGGCGGTCGGATCGGATGAAATTGGAACGAAAATTCCTTCGCGAGACTGGAAAGCATGGGGCTACTATGCTTGCCCTAGACTCCATCATGATGGAGGAGGATACGTGAAAAATTATCGTAAGCTATATCAATTCAGCACAGTCTGAGGTCTGAACAAATGCTTTAGCTCCTCTATTGGATCTCCCACCCAATGTCAACGTTGAGGATGTCTATGAAGCTCTCAAAGACGATTCAGGAAAATTCCATCCAGAAAGGTGGACATGGGGTTTGCAGCACCCAGCACTGCCTCCGCGGCCTGAGCGATGGAAAGAACATCTCAAGGGTGCTCCCCTGCCTTTTCCTTGGCAATGCCAGCTTAATCCATTATTGCAACATTTTACATTTGACAAACCTCCCTTAGATTGGGACATTCACTACTATCCTTCTGGTCACTGTTATCTTGGAAGGACTGGGAATTCTATCATCCCCATCTCGGATCCTGATAAAGCTCAACCAGCCACATGCCCATTTGTCACTCATATGTACATCAACTCTCTTGCTGATGATCCTTACCCGGAGCATTTTTGGCCTTTTTATGTGATTAACGAGCATGGAGTGACTGTTGGTGATGTCCTTGAGACAATATGGAAAAACTTCCAACAGCATATAAGCCGCTCTGAGTTTGATTCATGGGCAAACTTGCTCAATCGACAGCAGACGGCTACTTTTGCAGTCAAGATGCGTGGACTTCGCGATGAGGCACGTCGCGTTGATATTCTGGGTACTCAATGCCTGTTCAAAGGCTTAGAGCCTCATCCCAACCATGAAGGATGGTCCATGTTTCTTGGTCTAGGATAGTTGTACAGAAAATCTATCCAAACTTCTTTTGCAACATTGTATAAGCAACTGTTTCTGACACTTATATCTTGGCAGACTGTCAAGGCTTCAAACTAATTACACGATCCTAGATTGCATGAATCGAGTCCAATGATGCTTCGAACAAACACTAGTGTAGGAAATAGTCATGAATGTTTCGAACCATGGAATAGTAGATGATAATTGAGTAACAGGTTGTGAAACAGCGTCGCGGAAATTCCTATCTGTCGGACCGATTTCAGGTTCCGAACGGTCCGGATACCGAACCGCGTAGTCTTCCTTAAATTCAGCCGCATCTTAGCCCGCAATCGATAGTGAGTTCCATGACCACCATACCCATCGTCAAACTAAGTAACGGCAGTCAAGTTCCAGCTCTCGGACTAGGTGAAGATGCTTTTTACTAGTTGAAGAAGCCTGCTTATCGCTTAATTTTCAGGGACCTGGCAATCGAAACCTGAAGAAGTAAGGGCTGCAGTATCATATGCATTGAAAGATGCTGGATACAGGCATATTGATTGCGCTTGGTAATATTCCTTCCTCCGGGCTTTATAATCCTTTGTCTAACATCTTTATCTTGTATAGGGGCTACGGGAATGAACGCGATGTAGGTGAAGGTATACGTGACTCTGGTGTGCCTAGGTCGGAGATCTTTGTAAGTATCGAGAAAAGGTAGCCTATTTGTCCCATCTAACGATTCTGGTCTTGCTGCAGATAACCAGCAAGCTCTGGAGTACTTGGCATTCGCGTGTTGAAGAGTGCCTAGACCAAACGCTCGCAAATCTTGGCACCGATTATCTTGACTGTGGGTCAACGTTCAACTTGAAGGCGAGTCGGAGCCACCTGATAAGATCGCGTCATTGACAGTGTACCTCGTGCACTGGCCCGTTCCGCTCAATCCAAATGGTAACCACCCCAATTTCCCGACACTTCCTGACGGAACACGGGACATTGATCACTCATGGAAGCTGTCGGACACGTGGAAACAGATGGAGGCAGTATTCCAGAAGGGTATGTGGATCGATTCCGCACTAAGTGGATGAACTTATCAACGATTCATCCTCAATAGGAAAAGTTAAGGCGATTGGAGTCTCTAACTTTTCGAAGGCGAAACTCGAGGAGATTCTTCCTACTGCCGAGATAGTCCCTGCGGTCAATCAGGTAACTGTATCCTCTACTTCTGGCCGAAGTTGACGAACATGATTTTCAGCTCGAGCTCCATGTGTACAACCCGCAACACGAACTCATAAAATTTCTCAGATCGAAGAACATTGTTCCGGAGGCTTATTCTCCTCTTGGATCGACAGGTTCTCCACTTTTAACCGACGAAACGGTGCTGAATATAGCACAGAAATACTCATTGAGCGCTTCGGACGTGTTGATTGGCTATCTCGGTACCCTCACATGTTATCGTCCTCTCACTATATTAATGCTTCTACGTGATAGTGTCAAAAGGGTTCATCGTGATACCAAAGTCCGTCACGCCATCTCGTATCGCATCCAATCTGAATGGATCCTTAACTGCGGTGAACAAACTTGAGGCTGCTGACATCGCTGAGCTCGATGGTCTTGCCGCTGCTGGGAAGCAGCAGAGGTATGTAGTCACTTACGTGCTTTAAATGGGCTCATCATTAAGGTCGATCTTTCTTCACCCTCAGATTCGTTACCCCGCCGTGGCGCAAGTACATCCTAAATAATTCAAAACGGAGATTATTGACCTATCCTATTTCTGCAGCCCTTGACCTTGGTTTCGACAATTGGCCTAGTTATAAGAAGTAGATGTCAAGCTTAGGCGGTACAAATATTATTCAGATCACTTGAAACCATACATCGGCTCGAATATAGTCGTCCAGTTTGACGGGTAGGAAGTATCTCGATATTTGACACAAAATCAGGTTCTTTACTGCGGAATACACTCGTCACTTCAAATCAAAACGTTGTTGGTCATAACGATTATGAAGGAACCCGTTGATCTATGAAGAATGCCGACCAGTTTGTGTTCGGCCGGTGTTTAGCAACTCCTTACTTGTTATTTTGGAGACATCAATTTGAAGTTGTGGGGATTCCGCCCATTGTGGGCATACTGATCGATGAAATCGATGGGGCTAACACAGTTTCACTATGTAGATCATGGATCAATGGTGATCCACAAATTTTTGACTCAAGGGCAGGGTATATGCATTCCTCCGACGTTTCATGAACAATTGATTGACAGTGCAATATTAGACCCGGCATGAGCACAACATTACTAAAGTCACAGTTAGTATCCTCGGCCATATGCATGGGAATATCTAACGTAAAGAAGCTTGAGGCTATGTTTATACCTGCGGCACGTGGAAACGATAAAGGCACACCCCGTCCTGAGAAAGCACTGCCTACTCCATATACCGATGTTATCGCCAACCGCCACTTTTAGGTCCATCTGAAACTTGGAAGGAATGATGGCATGATTTTGTTTGCCACGCTCTTGAAGCCTACCGGATACAGCCATGCGCGAACGATGCTGATAGGGCCGATCTTGATAGGAACATCTCGCGGCCAAGAAACCTAATATAAAGTGCAAGTTTTAGCTACTGTTACTGCCCAATAAGCCCTACTGAAACCATCTTGATCACCGCATCGCCTGTATACTATGCCGACTGCAGTGAGTGGACGTGACCTTGACATGACGTCGGACGCGATTGACGAAGGTACTATGACATACTTAATTAAGAACCATTACTGACTGCTCGCGTCAGTCAACGTTTTGAAGGGCCGACTCTGGGACGATGAGTCACAATTTGACGCCGACAAGGACAAAGAACAATTCAGAAACTACGAATCTGCTTGCGACCGCGTGAAGAACTTTTACAAGGAACAACACGGTACTTCTACCGATTCATCGGCCTTGACATTCGTTCCTTATGCCTTTTTTCACAGAGAAGCAAACTGTGGACTTCAATATCCAGGCTCGTGTCAACTTCAAGAAGAGGACGCGTGCCCGAATGGGTATTTGGGAAGCCATGGAAATGCTGAATACGCTGGTAGACGAGTCGGATCCAGACGTCAGTCACGATCATTCGCGTGTATTTTAGCTTAATGCCTTGTTATCCAGACCTCATTGTCACAGATTGAACATCTGCTTCAGACGGCTGAGGCTATTCGAAGGGACGGGAAACCTGAGTGGATGCAGGTACGTGTAGCGAGTAGTTCTTCGTGTTTCATGTAACATGCGGCATTTCAAGATTGCTGGACTGGTTCATGATCTCGGCAAGCTATTGCTCCTTTTCGGATCTGAAGGACAATGGGACGTAGTCGGTGTGAGTAATCGTAAATAATCTTGTAATGTTTTTTACTCACCGAAAATTCCAGGATACCTTCGGTAGAACAGCTCATATCTTCGTCTTCTACAAAGCACTAATGTGTCTTTCCTAGTTGTTGGATGTCAATTTTCGGAAAAGATAATCTATCCAGAAACATTCGTTGCAAATCCAGATTATCATGACGAAGTATACTCCACCAAATACGGTATATATGAGCCGCATTGTGGACTTGATAACGTTATGTTGTCTTGGGGACATGACGAAGTAAGTACCAGACATAGTAATAACCCTTCCATGGTGTTTCACACAACTCTTCAGTATCTTTTTCATGTCTTGAAAGATCAAAGCACACTGCCAGAGGAGGCACTTGCTATGATCCGCTATCATAGCTTCTATCCCTGGCATCGGGAAGGCGCGTATTCACATCTCACCAACGAGAAGGACGAAAGAATTCTTGCTGCTGTGCGGACCTTTAACCCCTACGATCTGTATAGCAAATCGGACGCCCCCTGCGACGCTGCCAAACTCCGTCCCTACTACGAAGGCTTGATAGCTCAGTTCTTCCCTCCGTTGATTGACTGGTGACGACTCTATTCCTCATCTTATATTGATTGTCTTTCCAACTACCTCATCCTACTGAATTACCTAATTCGTTTGTACATGATAATGAACCCTAATTTGTAATTTGTAAGAGATTAGATGAGATAAGACATTCACTGAATAAATCATCGCCCATGTCATCAAACTCTTTCTCGAATCAATTTGACCGTTATGTCTGCACCCGAGAGTACGCTTCCGTATCCTCCCATACACAAAGACAAGAAATTTGTCGTACTATCCGATTGGTCAGTCTGTGTTAATCTGGTTCCTCCTGTTCCAGCTTGCTGATATTTCGAGCTGACAGGGATGGCACCATTACTACTCGAGACTCAAACGACTGTCAGCAGTGGCATAACATTGCTTGAATGATCGCTGATTTCTCACAATCAGATATGACGGATCATCTTGGATACGGGTGTGAAAAACGGAGGCAAGGAAATCTTGATATATTGACCGGTCGTACGACGTTCAGGCAAGTATAATACAGAGACGACATAGATATGTCATTCTCACTTTAGTACTAATCAAGGGACTCATTCCGAGAGATGTTAGAGAGCGTTTCGGCGTCAGGGCACACATTTGAAGAATGTAAAGAGGTTCTTCGTCAAAGTTCGTCTCTTCAACCAGGTTAGACTTGTTAAATCCCACTGATCCCTTCAGACATCAAACTCGATCCGGGATTCAAGAATTTCTATGCTTGGTGCAAAGGGAATGATGTTCCAGTGATCATCGTGTCCAGGTAAGCGCTTTTCGCTCGGTGTTTCTATCTTATTGCTGAAGTCTTTACGCCCCTAGTGGAATGGCACCGTTGATCCGCGCAGTTCTTTCCAACCTCATCGGTGAAGAATCTGCGAATGAAATTGAAATTATCTCAAATGATGTGACAATCCACCCTGATGGTAAATGGGAGATCAAGTACCGTCATCCATCCAGGTAAGTCGAGACTGTCCTCGAGCTTCAGAGCTTCAGAGCTTCAGAGCTGGTTACTGATGGTGCTGCACAGTGGTTTCGGACATGACAAATCGCAGGCAATTCTGCCATACCGCGCTCTCCCCAACCCACCCACACTCTTTTTTTTCGGAGATGGTGTATCAGGTTCTTTGTCATGATCTTAATGAGATGGACTCGCTGTCTGATATAGGCTTTTGTAGACATTTCGGCTGCCAGACATGCTGATCTACTCTTTGTGAAAGTTACGAGCAGCGGAGATAACGATTTGTCGTCGTACTGTACTCGGGAGGGCATTACGCATGTGCTATTCGAAGACTTTTCACGTGCACTTCCGGTTGTCCAGTCTGTTGTTGCGGGGGAGAAGACAGTTGCGGAAGTTCTCGATGGATAAGGTCAAAAGACATAAGTAAACTAGACAATTTTAGATACTCATCGTTTAGAGTCACTGGGTGCCAGGGAACAATATTTTGAGCCAAATGAATTTAAGAATATGATAAGAATAATTTAAGCTAATTCATTCGAGTGTTTCCGATGATGATGATGATGTTTCATTTTATTTGTTTCAAGACCTATTTTACACGTGAACATTGTGTCCTAGGTCCTACACGTAAGCAAGGGGGTGGTAATTACGGACACATCTGACTAGTTCTCCGGTCTGATCCCTTTTCAGCTGATACCGGTTACACCTCGTAGCTACTTTACTACAATTTGACTTTGTCGGAGTTCATACTACTTCCCACACGTGAATCCCTTAACTAAGTGCTGCTAACGTGCCCTCCCAATTTCTAAACCCAGCTACACTCAGCATGGCTTGCAGGGGCCAGTCAGT
>JABFYK010058673.1:0-10207 GCA_018849495.1 Termitomyces sp. T123_Mx157 | reverse complement strand
TCCTAGTGCCCAAGCATCCCTTTCCTCCCATTCTTCTAAAGATGGAGTTCTCGATGACCATTCAGTAGGCTTAGACTTGGTGCCTTTTGTGTCGGGTACTAGTTCCGGTCTTTTTATTGTGCCATCGAGGTAACCACGCGCACCACGCGCTCTCGCAGCTATCATGACACGATTTTTGAATGTGGCATAATTTGTTCCATCAAAGTGAACTTCTTCAGGGAAATTTGGTGGGTTTGACGAGTGTGTCAAAGTCATGTTTGAGGACTTTTATGTGGGTAATGTGGTAGAGTATGCGAAGTGGTAAAAAGAATGTATTGAGTCGTATCGAAAGTGTTCGGAGCAGCGGCTCAATGAAGTAGAAGTGCAAACGGGAGCCTATAACCTGTAGACAAATACAATAGTTTAGTCCTCAGTCACACTAAGAGTGTTTGTACGACTGCTATTACCTGTAGATGAATACAATAGTTTAGTCTACAGGTTGTGAATCAGTAAGATGTAGGTAGACGAAGTAGTAAGATACTCACCCTCAGTCACACTAAGAGTGTTTGTACGACTGAGGGTGTTTTTCTGTGTATGATAAATAAGTAGGTAAAACAAAATAAGGTTTACCGCAAAGGCTGGCAAACACCGATCGTCTTAGCCACCTGGGCCAAGACGGTGAAAATATACGAGAGATAACTGTAAAGAGAAAGATCGCGTAAGCCGATATATGACGCAGTTTCGGAGTCTCGGTCGCATAAGTCCGTCTTCAACAACAGGTAATAGCAGTCGTACAAACACTCTTAGTGTGACTGAGGACTAAACTATTGTATTCGTCTACAGTCATCAAACGTGATCGTCTCCATTGTGCTCGCCGTGCTCTATTCATAAGACAGGATGGATCCTATCCTACTAGGTCGCGGTTTGAGTCAAAATTGTTCTCTTTTGTCGATCGTTCCTTCGGCGGACATTCCGCTCGAGCAGGAGGTGCCACTTATTACGCCAGCTTAGGTATTGCCGAAGACATCATCATGGCGATTGGAAGATGGTCATCCGCGGCTTGGAGGGCTTATATTCGCGACAACCCTTGTGTAAGGGTGGCATTATAAATTACAAGTCTTCGTTCATGGAATCAACAGGGTTTTCATCAATAAACATCTATCTTCCTCCTTCCTTCCTCTCCCCAGCTTCACGCTACATCTTTACACCTCCTCCATCCCTTCCTCCAACGTTCACACGCTTGATAGCCGACGCGTTCAGCCATGAATATACAACTTATTTGTTGGATTGCAAGGTTTTTGTGATCCGGACTTGGCTAAAATAATCTTCTTGTCGTCGCCGTTGAGCAGCAGAGGTCTCTTGTTCGCATAGAATATTGTTCTCGAGCCCAAGACTACTGCCCTGCACGCACTTGGTTTATATCTCACGTCTGTCTCCTCAGCGTCTTTGATTTAAAGTTCGACCTTTTTCTCATCAATGTACGTTGTGTTATCCTGACCAGGCCATGACAAAATCTATGAGGTACAACTCGACTGATTGTCCTTTGACAATGGCGTCGTTCGTTGCACAGGCAAAGCTGCAATTGTGACCGGGTGCTCTATGTCTATTGATCCGCCATAGTTCTACATCTAGGTCGCCGTAAACTATAAGTGACGCGCGAGTCACTCTTATAAGCAAGTTGGATGCGCTGAACAAAATTAAAGTCAAAGGAAAGGGAATGACCATGGAAATCAAGGCCAACGCGTCGAGTATCGCTGGCGGGAAGCAAGTTGTCGAGGAAACAATCAATGTATTCGGCTAAGTCGACGTTGTCTACAATGCATGGGTAGCAATCTCCTAGCCGATGTTGACGAGATTCTTCAATGACCATATAAATAGTAACGTTAAAGGGCCCCTGTTTTGGCACAAACTATCGCGCCACTTCTTCCGTTCTGTACGTCCCATCCCAGTCATTCGTCAAAGTCACCGTCTTATCTCGTTGTGACAGCTGGCAGCCGTACCATCTTCTCTGGCATAAGCCTAATAGATGCAACTACAATCTTGCCGAACGCCCTTGCTTATGTAGCTTTTAAAGGCTGGTGACCGATGGTGACCATTACCAGAGTGCTTCTGTCTTCAATGAAACCGACATTCTCATCAGGTGCTGTGGAGGTACATGTGGGACCACTGTAAATACGGTATCTTCTGGCCTTGTAGACACGGATCTCTTCCGCGCAGGCAAGTCAGAAGCTGTTATCGAAGCCATCGCAAGTCAGAACCCCAATAATCAATCACCTTGGTCTACCAGAAAAGTTCGCACCTATGGTGGCGTTCCTGTCCAATTCCGCGGCGCGATGGGTGAATGGACAGAATAGATGGTGTAAATGGTTTCAATTTGATTTTCCCTGTCTGAGTCCTTCTCACTTAGGTCGAACGATAACTTGATCAGGGATTTATGGTGTGAGTGTGGTCTAAGATATCCATTGCCTCCGATAATAGAGTAAACGTCATTTGACCTTAAGTTTGTGCTTCGGCATACCAGGTTCTTATTAAGGCCTTCTAACCGCGAATAATTTCGTCTTCCTTCATCTTTTGCCTCCATCGCGGTGATTAGCCAGCACCGGATCGGTCACAGTCCAAGTTATGTATTGATTTTTATCTAAGTACCCAGAGTTGCCAAATATATTGCTCTTCAGGAAACTTCTCTAGTGCTTCTTTGTTCTCCTTCTGCCTGTTTGGCTTCATGCTCTCTCGCCCATGGGGTAGACTCCCTGAAACCTGAGTATATCATAGCCTAGATCAAGGTCTTTGCTCCGCTCGACTTGAGTATTTAAAATTGTAAGCTTCGATTCATTCGAAGCAGAACGACTTATTCTAAGTGTGGTGCTCTGATTGATTATTGTCATGCCTAGTGTTACTCACATGTTCACTATGCTTTTGGAACCCCAAGCCCTAGTCGTCCAAATTCATGCTCACAGTACGAGAGAAAGCCGTCTCGTAAATTTACCTCTCAACTTTCTTCCCGGTGTCTCAAGCGCGATGCTTGGAACTTTGATGCTGTCATATTCAACTAAGTTGTAGGTAAATCATGATCCCAATGCATACCGCTTTAAAAAGATAGAACCCACACTAGAGGCTTAGCCCCCAGCGCTACCTTGACCGCGCATGTTCAAGTAACTCTCGGCGACAAGGAAAGCAGAGAACCTGAATACTGCGTAATTGATCGACCACCTCCACAAGACAATAATCTATTAAAACATTGAAAACACGACATCCAAGGTCGTTAGGGTCAGTATGTGGTGTCATATATACTATGAAGACATTAAATTTCATATTTAGTATGTTACATGTGCACACCGTCACCGAAAGCACAGAACCACACGAAATTGCACAGCGTCGCCCTCCCTTGGCATCTTTTGAATCCAACTGTCAGTCGCAGAACGTAAGATGTCCCACTGAAATGGTCCGAGGTCCCTATGCGTGCGATTCTTCAGATTTTTGTGTCCACTTCGCATTAATGCATCCCGTATTTTCTCCTGATTGCCATCCACGCAGGCGCCACAGCCGAGTTACCAGCAACAAATACACCCATGTCTTGTTCAGGTATTCGATTTATATCGACCCTGTTCCAGTAGCGAGAAAGTACATAAGTTATATCTTGAGCATCACCTTCCGAACCACGACTAGCAAAGGAAATTGAGATCCATTACAACACGGAGACATGAAGATCGTACATTATCCAAGTCTTCAGCTTTGCTCGAATGAATTCTGAGATTGCAAGGAATGGAACACCTTGAAGCTTCATCACAGTCATGTTATCGAGGTGGCGAGGCCCTGATTCTCCAGCTGCCAATATCTCAATCTATGAGCAGATGCGATATGACATGGAGAATTATAGGCCATAAAGAATGGCTTACGTCGATAGGTGGGATCAGGCGACGATATGTGGCGTGGAGTCTAGACATGTATAAGGTTGAGGAGATGGATAACCTGAGAACTCGCCAACCTGTTGGTCCATGGCGAATTCATCGTCGTAAAGTCAGTGTTGTCTGCAAGTGCGTCACGAACCCGCCGGAAAGGGTGCGTATGGCCATACTCGACTATGCAGAAGATCTCCTAGAGAACAAGAGTGAGGATATAAACTCTACGCAAACGAAGATAACTTGCGTGAGCCTGAGGAGCATTAGATAGAACTGCAGTCAGGAGATTGCCGTAGAACGCATGGGGAACTCCGCCCTCGTGAAGAATATATGAGAGAGCAGCGGCTGCTTCCAAGAGTCTTCGAGTTTCGGACATAATAGCAAGAGGAGGAGGAGGAGGAGGAAAAGGGAATAGACCTAGTGCATGTTATAAGTCAGGAAAGATAGTGGAGAAGGACCCGACAGAAGCTGAATATTAATAAATGTCTGTGACGAGGATAGCCGAGAAAAGATGCCAGATCTTGCCATGCATCTGGTAGTCAGAAACGGGTATGTCCGATCAGTCAAAACTATGACTGCGTTGTGGCAACGTTCCAGGTCCGAACAGGGGAAACCTCGTGTACATAAAAACTTTGGTGAGGGGTTAACAAATACGAGCAGATTTACATTCGATCCAAAAGAAGTTTGGGCAAGAGGTGGGGTAACGTAACACACAGCCGTCCGAAACTGAACCTGGCTAAGCCCTAATTAACACTCTAAAAGTGAAGTTACAAACAGGATCAATATGGACATGTTTTTTTCCCGAATGAGGCAAGGTCACGTTGCCATAACAGCGTGACGCGTTACGGTCATGTGAGTCACGCGCTCCCGCCCAAGTTAGGGTGAAATTTCAGGTTCTGCGCTTTTCGACACAATCGCGGCTTCTCAAGGGCTCCCATCTTGCGCATGCATACGGGGTTCTGTGCCACAGTTTTCAGTCATGTAATGCGAGCATTTCGCAGGGTTGCCGCCCCGAACCGGCGTTATTCTATAGGTCAACGACGTTATACGCTCTATCAACCGAGGGCCACATGTCTCTCGTTAGGAACAAGGAATAGATCAAGGACAAGCCAATCGTTGTATCGGGCTATTTCTTGGACTCCGAAAAAACGTCCTGACGAGCACCAGCCTATTGACCAGCTGCAGGATGAAGCAACTAAGGCTGCAATACTCGAGAAAGTTATGAAAGGCCGCCAGCCAACTGACCTCATGCTGCGCTGTGGGTGATCCAGTTATAATACCCTTTTGTGGAGCTCAATTTCCTCTTATAGGTACCATTTTGGATGCCGGAGGTCGGTTTGACTTGCCCATGGTAACGTTCCAATGAAACCTTCTTTCCCCAGGCAATGTCACGACAATTTCAGGTCAATTTAAAAAAGCCGATCTTAGCTCTGAACATGGTTTGAATGTGAGCAAAATCCTCTAATCTTTCATCCTGACTGGCTCACACTTGCGAAGCCTCGTGATCTGCGCAAAATCGACTCACGAGTCCCAAATCTCGTCCCAACTATACTTGTACGAAAGGAAGCTATACTGGTACGTCTCTGAGTACTAGATCTTTTAACAACTGACTTTGATAGGTGTAGATTAATATCCTTCATATTAGAGCTCTTGTCAAGTCTGATGCTGTCATCCTCTTCGATACCTATGGCTCCGCCAATTCACGGCTTCATTCTGTATTCCTCTATCATTTGGAGGTCAGCGTCTCACTGTTTTCCATATCTGGCTCTATGATAATCCTGCCCCAAACAGCATAACCTGAAGTCTAAAGGTTCTGGATCTCCTTATGAATTTAGGTATCTTATCTTTGGGTTTTACTTACATATAACGTTAAAATTTCTTCCAGAGCTCTAGAATCCATTCTCCTATCGGTCCTAAGTGCTCTCGAGGCGGAGATGGTCTTCATTCGCAACCTAGTCGGTGGTCTGCTGGCAGAATTAGACGATAACATCGATCACGATCGGTTCAAGCGCTTGCTCCATTATTCCAGGCGACTGACCAGTTTTCAGAATAGAGCCAGCTTGGTGCGTCCGCTTGTGTCATAGATCTAGCTAAAAGACGCTAATCGGCCGCCAGGTCGAGGAGGCTTTAGAGGAAGTCTTACGCCAAGGTATAGCACTCATCAAGTCAGTCATTGCATATGTTCTTGATAAATGATCATCTAGATGATGATATGAATGCCATGTACCTGACTGACAAGAAAAGGGGAACCATTCGTGAGTTTCAAGATCACGAGGAACTAGAAGTCTTGTTAGAGTCTTTCACAAAGCAAGTGGAGGAAATAGTAACCGAAGCGGAGAATATTCAAGTACGTTGTCTAATAACTTTATGAAGGCTCTGCTGATGGCCCCCAGAGCAATGTACAATCTACTCAAGAAATAGTAGAACTGATACTAGATTCTAATCGTAATGCTCTGCTTGCGCTCGACTTACAGGTACGATACCACCTGCGTCTATAAGATGCCTTGATTGAGATTGTCTAGGTGTCTATTGTCACTATGGGTGTGGGCACAGGTGCATTGATCGGTGGACTCTTCGGAATGAATGTAAAGTCAATTTTAATTTCCATGTGGTGTCGCTGAGTACATTTTTGAAGTTGACAAGCCATTTTGAGCATCACGCGTATGCATTCTATCTCATGTCTGCAGTGTCTGCAGTGCTAGCGCTGCTTGTAGCGTCAGTAGGGTTGAGAAAGTATGACTTTCTTTCCTCTTGGGCTACTAGTCTTTAATGTCGTGTATTTTTAGACTTGCTAGAATTCGTAAAGTCGGCCTATCGTCCAGCCAGAGCAGCAAAAGAGCCCCAAAGCTTTGGCTTCCTCTTCCACTCCGGAGGAGAAATACCGATGGCTGGTCATAATCGCTTTTCCATATTATACTACCCAGTACGGAGGGATTTCCGGTTGCGCCCACCACCCACACTATGCTGCACGTACTTTCTTGCTTTCATTTGAACGAACCTTCATCGCGTGGGGGTGTGATACATATATACCCATACGGTCTGTCTCTGTCTTGTTGACCTACTCTTCGGGTCATCGCAATATCGACAGAACATCATACATACGGAGAACATCGCAGCTTCTGGCAGCATGATTTCCAATCCTTTTAGTTAGATCTGGGGCGAAAGATCCCTGTCAAATCGATTGTTATCAGATGATCTTAAAGTTTGTAGGCTTTGAGATATTGCTACCTAATCACTTGTTCGAATGTATAACGCTTATGTTATCGCCTTTCTGTTTCAGCGACAAAGCCACTTCGGAAGCATCTGACTGTCGTCTGCTTGGAGGTGCGGAGTTGGTGAGGAAACGATAAGTATATGTTTGAAGCTTGTGAAGGATAATCCTCCAAGCCTATCTGCTTCGCATCAGGATTGCTCATCCTAGGCAAATATTGTTCTTTGCTGTGGCATCCGATCTTATGAAGTTGAAGCTTGCCTCGTTCTCTGAAACCTCCATGAGGACAAAGCTTGCAAGCTTGAAGGCTGTCCCCTGCTCTCAACCATGAACTTTGAAGTGGCGGTGTGAGGCACAACGGGAAGAATGTCTTATCCCCACGGAAAGACCTCGGTTGCACTTCCCACATTCAACGCGTTTGATAGCAGCACCATAACTGACATAGTGAAAAGTGTACCATCCGATATTTGTTTGACTCGTTTTTGTAGTCATTTATAGATACTGAGTCTGTAGGTCGACCTGGTTTTGGGTTCACAAGCACGATACGGTAAAAAAATAAAAGGGTTATTTCCAGAATGCAAAGGTATCGGACGAGCGGGCGGAAAATCGGGCACATGACTGAGGTGAAGGAAATAAAGGTCCCAACGAGCAAGACTAAGTCCGAAGTTGCACGATGCAGTCGTTTCACTGGTGGAGATGAGCCCACGTTGAATGGCTGCAGCCTGTAAGGCTCGTAAGGACTTCTACGGACACCAGGGTACAGATTTCATCTGGCGGGGTCAAGCTTTCATTTAGTGTCAATTGAGATATGTGTATAACTTGTATATACATAGCATGCCGAGGAAGGGTTGAAGCCAAAGGTATGTTTCGCGAAGCTTGTCAGAAGAGTATGGTCATGAGTCGACACCTTATACGTGACATCGGGGTCAGGAGACTCGAGTTATTTTTCGTAAAGTGTTGCGCGTGGTCGATGCCAGGTAGATAGAGCGGATATATGATACTTATCGCGTGATGACATGACAGGACACTGGATGACAAGGCTGTATGTCTCATAGGACATATTTCTCATCAGATTGGGGCAGATGCCGCAATGATGAGGTTATATTCTTGAGTATCTACATTTCGGAGAAATGGATTGGGGGGGGGGTGTAGCAAACCATTATCGCTCGATGAATACATAGTTCGTAAACATGTTGAAACGGATAACGTGCGCCAATGGAGTCCTGGATCTTCTAAACTGGCGCGGAGGAAGGCTGCCTCGATCGAAAAATCAATAGTTTGTGTGTGTTCACGATCGTATGGTATGATTCATATCCCTTGTCCGTGGTCGGATGAAGACCTTTTACCTAGATGGGGCTAGAACAGAGATGAGCCTTGATATAATTACATCAAGTTCGCGCACTAGAGGTCATCAATAACCTCAAGGAAATTACCGCCACAAGAGGCAGTACGGGCTAGATGGACTTGGTGGCCCTGATGTCATGTCAGAGAAATCAGAATTAGAATTTCGTTTTTTCAAAAGTCCGAATCACATGGCCTTTGTCGAGGCACCGAAATGTATTCAAAGCTGTTCACGGAGGTTCAAGAGTGGTCGTAATGGCGCGGACGGAACTTGCACGCTTGACTTATGTCCCCGGTGTCTGAATCGCAAATTGGCAATCATCAGCTTGCAACTATGTTCTCTCGTGGCCTCTCGGTAGCAACTTCAAAGGGGTTGAAGATTTCTATATATTATTTTTTCCCGGCGCCGGTCTTTTTATCCAAGAGAGAAGGTCAAAAATGGATGTTGGTTCCTCCTTTGTCACGGTTGTCCCTTATCTTGGCATATTCGAGTGTTCTTGGCATACTATCCCACCCCGTAGTTCGGAGTACCCCTTGAGTCGGACGAAAAAAGGTTTTGCGGCAAATAGCCACGTTGAGTGTCCGAAACTTGAGACATAGACTACAGTATGCTTACCTGTTTCCAACTTGATTCGAGTTCAGGAACAGTGTTGTTGTCTCCCGTCGCGCCCCGATTCGACGACAAGGCGGAGTCTGAAATTTCCTTGACGCGTCGGAGTCGCGTCTTCGTAATTAAAAATGACTCAAGCCCAACGTTTAATATACTTGGTCTTAGACTTCTCCGGGCCACTCCGGACTTGCTCGGACCGCTTCCCTTAGCTTCCCCTCGCAAGTCCCTACAGTCTGCACCAATTCCAGAGTGCTAGGTTATAAGCACAGGATATTGTGTTTGCCTAGTAAGGACTCACCCAGTGTAGCTGAGTCCCCATGGTCAGCAGAACCTGACAGCTAGTCTGTAACAAAAAGAATACAAAAAGAAAAGACTAATCACATGCAAGAAAGGTGGCACTAGGACTCAAGGTTGGCATTGTTGTTGGGCATGTCTGCCATGTTGCCAGCCTCTCAGTTGCCATCTCCAAGTCCATTTGTGTCTTGCCAAGCAAAGAGGGTGTTGCAGTCGACTTTGTAGTTGGCCAGAGTAGTTGCTGACTACCTAGCAACAGCATACCTTGCTCTAGCCTCCAATAAACTCTCCCTTGCTGCCACCAACTTGCATCTGAAGACTCACTCCAGACCCTTTGCACAATCCTGATAACCCTATAGCAAACCTGGCACCATAAGAGGAGTTGGTAAGGCTAGGTCTTCACCCAGCCAAACCAAGTCCTTGTCCCCCACTTAACATAAAGAGGCTAGCAACCAGGCAGCCTAAGGAAGGTCAGTAAAAGAGAGTATACTTAAAAATGACAGAAGGGGGACTCACCATCCACAGTGCATCATCTATATAAAGCTCTTCTGCCTTGTCATCAACTTCCATCTCCTCTGGCACCATTGGCTCTGGTGCCTCCACCTCCATCTCATTGTCCCACATACCTGAAGGTTCCCCTGTGTTCCTCTCCAAGTCCTCACCCAGACTCCTAGCAACTGCCATCACTACATTGCTCTACTCTGCTAGCAGTGTGACCTCCTGTAAGGGCAACCTCCGGGGCAGCAGATCTGAGTCATGCAGCTAGCAGAGGGGAATCCGAAGTATATTAGCATGTGTAAACGACAATACAATCCGTAACTAATCACCTAGCAGAGGGGAATCCGAAGAGAACAAGTCTAAGGATCCCCGCTG
>JABFYK010058672.1:0-10219 GCA_018849495.1 Termitomyces sp. T123_Mx157 | reverse complement strand
TGTTTTCGATTTTGACTAAGCCAGGTCTCATAGCAACGTTAGTCAAACCTGTAAGACACGGGAACGTCTTCAGTCCCTCTTTTCCTGTATATACTATTCATTTTCTACAAACTGAGTACTTATTGTGGCGTTGCAGGTCACTTGTCCATTCGTCACCGCAGTCGGAGCAACACAAGTCAATCCAGGCTCTACTGTCAACGATCCTGAAGGTGCCTGTGAACAAGTGATATTTTCTGGAGGTGGATTCTCAAACATATTCCCGTACGTTCGTAATTCCTTTACACTCACTATTCTGATACATTCCTAGAATGCCCTCGTACCAAGCTGGAGCTGTGACGAATTTCTTGACTGTCCACCCACCTCCTTTCAGCAAGGGTACTTTCAACGATAGCGGAACAGTAAGTAATTCCTTGAATTTCTTCCCCGTACATATAACAATGCCTGTATGTATCAGGTCCGAGCGTACCCTGATTTATCTGCTAATGGGTGAGTCCTTGTCCTCGTATCGAAAGCTACGATCTCACGATTTCAGTGCAAACTACGTCATCGGCGAGCATCAATTGCCCAAAGTCAAAACTCATTTTTTACCTTTGGCGTTTTAGGAATTGATGGAGAGTTTGAACTCGTCTTCGGGACGTCTTGTTCATCGCCCGTGGTTGGTTCATTGATCACCCTCGTAAATGATGCAAGAATCGCCATGGGAAAGGGACCAGTCGGTTTTATCAACCCGGCTGTATGTTACTAGATCCTTGCACTGATTCTAGATCTCATGTGAAACTGGCATTACGGTTTTATTAGATTTACTCTGAGCAGTTTCAGGCTGCTTTCAATGATATAACCATGGGCGGAAACCAAGGTTGCGGTAAGTTTCTTTAGCTGACAGTGACGGTTGCGAAGTTGACTCGTCCTTTGTGAAGGAACGCCTGGCTTTAATTCGTGAGTGCATTGCCTGCTCACAGAATTGCACTACTGATATCTACGAAGAACTGTTGGCTGGGATCCTGTTACTGGCATGTATCCTGCGACGTATTTGAGAACTTTCCAATGTTAACCATCACTAGGTCTCGGAACACCAAACCTCGAGAAACTGATGCCACTCTTCCTTTCGTTACCTTGAATCGGGGTTTAGCTTCATGTAAACTAGTGTAAGTAACAAAGGTCATGGAATCTAAATGTTTTGCGGCTATGCAAGGAGACTGCATCTGTTTTCAGGTATACTAGAAAGAAGGGATTTTTCTGAGGCTGAGCGGGCTGCTCTCCCACGACGTCTGAGAACGGTTCATCTCCTGCACCTGCAGAAAGGGAGATTTTTTCTAGCCCTTCAACACTGGACAACGAAGGAAGGGGTATCGGTCTAAGTCATGTTCGAAAATCGCACTGTCACTCTGACATGATTGTCTGGGCATACTAGTAGCTTCAGTTGTCAATGTAAGAATTTCTAGCCGCATGATTGACAGACCTGTACACTTGGGCGTGCGGTGATACATTGGCGTATCATGGCGTTTTAAGAATGAGCATAGCCCTTGTTAAGTGAAAGAGGAGTTCCACAAAATATTGTGATAATTTGTTGGCGATGAATCTTCGACTGTACATGAGGCATGAGCTCGAGGGTTCATTGATCTATCGTTACACCGAAATTCCACGAATTCTCGGGCCTGAGGCGTATGAGCGTCAGAGATTGCGGCGTCGTAAAAGGGCCATGTTCATAGATATATGCGCATCGTTCGCTTGAGTGTTCAATCATAATCGACATGGTCTCTCTTATGTATGAAATTCTTTATGTGGAACGATACAACAGAAATTATGGCATGTTAAAAGGACGAAGCCTCATCAAAGGGCCGACTTCGTTAGGCTGAACTTTCGCTTCGGTTGGTCCCCCTCGTATTGCGGCGAATCCTCGTTCGTTGTTACTACCATCTTGATTCTCCTCAAGCGGTCGCTTTTCGTCAGGTGGTAATAACTCAGATTCACCATTATTCGGTGTTGCCGGATCTAAAGCAATCAGAACAAAGGAACACTCGAGTTTGGGTATTAAACGTACAAGTTGGAGAGATAAGTTCTTCAAACGTCCTACCTATATTATTCAAATTCCTGCTGATGTTAATAATCTCTTCTGACAATGATAAAAAATCAAGTTGACGTTGAAATGTTGGGTCCCTTCCGCAAACCACCGTCAGCTCTTCCAGCGTTTTTAGGGTGTGAGCTCGTTTTTGTGCAATCGCAGAGACGAGCTACATGAAGGTCGGTACAGTAATCAATATCTACCTTGGGATTGTATGATTGTATCTCACCGATACAACGACGCGTAATTCTTCGCTTTCTGCCTTCTTCGTCTCGGCATCATTGTGCAATGCTTCGGCTTTGCTTGATCTGGAAGCGGCATCAATACCCTTGAGTCTTTGATTTTGTATACAATGCAATTCTTGCTCGAGGCTACGCGTGAAAGAAGTGATAACTCGGGATATTGACGCAAAAATTTGATTTTCCTCACTCACATTCCAGATTGATTGGCGTGGAAATGGAATTCGGCGCTAGTGAGCACGGGTGCATTGGCCGCTAGTAGTCCATTCACCTCTACTAGAGTGTTTCTTGCAGAACTAATGTAGTCGTCGATTTCCTTTTGCAAGTCGGGGCCTGGGGGATGATTCGCATCAGAACTAGATTTGAGATCCTTTCCGATGCTCAGAGATGAAGCGAGAATTGAGAGAAGGTTTTGGAAGATAGAGAGTCCTTGACACAACATGTTTGGACTTGGAAGGAGGAGAATGAGTTACGATTTGTTTCCGAGTCCTCTACATGATCTAATATACTTGTTCTCTTATTTTGGTGAGCAAATACACAACAGCTGAAAGTCCTGAACGACACAGCCGTTAGTTGGGTTCAATCAAGCGAACAAGGACGAGTTTCAAGTCGTCATGGTGATAATATCTACGATTATGAATACAATTCTATTGTTCCTTTCTCAATCATACTGGGACCCACTCATTCTTGTTCTTGTAACCTTATAACTGGCGATGACGAAAACGATTGTTTTCTCCCTAGATTATGACAATGGACTCTACCACCCGTTATTCACTACCAGCTGCGAATGGTGGACTTACCCCAGCCGAATACCTTTGGAGGGACCACTACGACTTCCTCAAAGAGCGTGGCTACACTCTCAGACCACGTTATCATCCCGAATGGATTCCATCCTGGTTGGGGACTGATAAATGCTTCATTAAGTGCGAGGATGGCCGTATGAATGTAAGAGACTATGCACTGCTACTGACTAAAACATGGTCATTCTGATTTCTTATACAAAGTATCCGGGTCATATCCTCGATGCATCTCGCGCTGACGGAACTGTCGTGGCTCTGAAATGGATTGACTTATCCCTCGGAACTGACGAGATAACCATCGGAAAGTACTTTTCTTCCGATCCCTTGTCTTCGGATCCTAGGAATCATTGTGTACCTATACTGGATGTGATAGAGCCAAAGGAAGGCTCAAATATTGCCTTCATTGTAATGCCTCTCTTGATCAATTCCCGGTCTTATGTGCCATTTACAACCATCGGTGAAGTAGTCGAATTTTTTCGCCAGATATTCGAGGTAAGTAACTCTTTACCTGCTAGTCAGTAACGATGGAGCTTATTTGAAAACCGTGCTAAATGAAGGGCCTACATTTTATGCACGAGCATAACACCATTCATGGGTAATTCACAATCTGTATTTCGACGGCCATCTCCTTATAATATCCTTTATTTCACTAGAGATTCTAAATGTGACAACATTATGGGAGATGGGCTGATTCTGTTTGATTCCCCGCCTCATCCCTCGGAGCGCATCATGAAAAGGGACTTTTCCGGTCGGGCACCTCGTCCCACTACACGAACGTTACGACCCATCAAGTACTATTTTATTGATTTTGGACTTTCTCATAATTTTCAGGGAGAAGACACGCCCTATCTTAGACCTGCCCCATGGGGAGGTGACTGGACCGTACCTGAGCATCAAGGACCTAATTTCGCGCCTTGTGACCCTTTCGCCGTAGATGTATACTGCCTGGGAAGTGTTATAAATTATTCCTACCTTGATGTATGTGAATTCATTATAACTCATTCTTCTAAATTTTGGGCTGTTGATCAAAGCGCTATAGGGCCTCAAAGATATCATTGTGCCTCACAAGGGCTTCGAGTTCATGCGCGAACTTGTGACGGATATGGTGAACATTGATCCTAAAAAGAGACCAACGATGAGCGAAGTGGTCTCTCGCTTCGATGTCATCATGAAAAGTCTTAGTTGGCTAAAACTACGCTCTCCGGTCATCAGAGTAGATGCACGATGGACTCGTCAAAAATCAAAAGACCACTGGAAAGTGCAGATCTATAACATGATTTGCGGCATACCTGCAATCCCCAGGTTCCAGGAACGGGTCTCTGGCAAGGCGCTCGAACCGGGGTGGCGCAGTTTGTTTGCATATTGGACTGAACAAGTATTGAGAATGTTTCAGCGGAAACCGTCAACCCTGAGTATGTAAAAGCTAGCAAGAAAATTTTTGGCTTGATTGGATGGAACTCATTCAGATATAATATTTGTATTCCAAATGTTGAATCAAGCTGCGACCGTGTGAGATCTGAGGGTAAATTAACGATATTGGCAATATCATGAACCAGGTAGATCGACCAAGTCCAATAGGGCCCTGGAGAAGTGAGCACTTTCACCGCATACATGGTTGAAGGTTGTACAACTCGACAAATTTCGATGTGGCTGCATCGATCACTAGAACGACTCTCGTTAGTGAGAAATAATCGTTGATCCAAGTCTTTGAATATATGTCAGCGCGGTTCCCGTAGAAAGTGGAGATGGAAATATCAACACTTGTTGATATCATCATAAAGCCTGAGCAACATGCAAGAATGAAACAGAATTCTGGTGATTGATATGATTAAGTATGCGTGTTCTACACATCATATACATGCGGATAATTCCGTGGTGCGCCGGCCCTAACGTCGCCTAGGCTTTAAAGATCGTCAGCCAATGGTTGATTTTCTTTGGCCTCACAACCCCATTTATGAGTTGACCCACAGTGGCTTTTATTGACTAGAGGTCAGCTCGTTTATGCTCCTCATTTTGGAGCGCTGTTCATTATTTCTTTAGCTACTGCGATGTATGCGGAAGCTTTCCAACATAGTGGTAGCACGCCGACGAAAGACTTGTATGATATTCGTTACCGTATTTCGTCTTGTTCTCTCAATGTTTTCCCTTGTTAATGATAGGGCCTGTTCGTGTTGGTCTATGTGGCGCCGCTCTCGGTGGGTATCGTCATGAATGAATTGTGGTCTTTGTAGTGGCTTATGCTGCTAGGTGCGTCTGGATGTTCTGCAGTCATCTTATTACTTTACCAAAGGCTTCATATAGATGACCGAAAGTTGGCAAGCCGTGAACTTGTCTGGGCGGAATTCTGCGCCGTTTGTCCACTCTCTGGGGACCTTACTTCAGGAAGTTGACTCGCGAAAGTTGCTTCGGCACACTTCTCGCTGATGTTTAAAATTAAATAATCCAGGTCGTCCTGTGTATCATACTCTACTCCTATCGCCAAGTTGAAGAGATATAGTTTGATATGCGAAGTTGTGTGATCTATCAGCCAGTGATTGTGCAGTCTAAATTGAGGTTTGTATGTAACGGATCAAGAGGCTTCTTAACACGAATTGTTTTGTTGTCCAGATGTCCGGAACGTCTCCAGGGCGTTCCATGCGAAACCTGAGACAATGCTTTCTAGTGCCATAGCGGTTCCCTGCTTGTAATCCTTGGCTAAGCCTGCCACGACAAGAAGCGCCGACGCGTTTATCAGGACAAAGTCGAGTACTGGCGTTAAATCCTCAGGAATATTCTTTCCAGACGTAAGCAGCTGCTTTAATGTAGCCGCATTCTCCTGTGCATTTCCTCCAGCCACAGCGGAGAGCGGATGTTCTTCCAGACCGAAATCTTCCGGATTGAGAGTCATCTCGGTGATTTTTCCGTCCTTCAATTCCCAAGCCCATGTCGGACCAGCACAACTGATCTCGTCCAGCTTTTCATAACCGCATACGACCAGCGCGCTCTTGACGCCACCGTCACGTAAAGACTGGGCGAATGTCGGACCAATCTCGCGCTCTGCCACACCCAAGACCATTCCCCGCGGTCGAGCGGGGTTGATGAGAGGGCCAAGGACATTGAACATTGTACGAAAAGGCAGGGCTTTCCGGAAAGGCGCGATGAGCGCGAGCGAGGGATGATAGTGAGGTGCGAGGATAAAAGAGAAGGGAATGCGAGATATAGGTGTAATACTTCCGGGTTCTGGGGCTTTGAAATGACAACCTAGTGATTCTAGAAGATCGGCAGATCCTGATAAAGACGTCGATGCGCGACTACCATGCTATGGACAGGGTGAAGATCAGATACTTGCAATACAAATAAATATCTGAGAAACTTGCTTTGACTACGCGGGCTCCTGCTCCTGCAGCAACGATTGCTGCTGTCGTGCTAACGTTGAAAAGGTTATACCCATCGCCCCCTGTGCCAACAATATCGACAATGAAATCGTCCTGGGCATTTTTCACGTCCGCTTTCAGTGCCCTCTCCCGCAAGACTTGGGCAGCAGCCGCTAGTGAATCGGGGCGTCTCTCAACGCGATGAACGTGCAATGCAGTCAGGAAGGCTCCGATTTGTGACGGCTGGAGGATGTCCGGGGTAAAAAGATGGTTTAGGGCTGCCTGAAGGTCGTCTGCAGTGAAATACTCGGGGGTTTGCACAAGCCTGTTCAAAAGTGGTTTGAATGAATCGGACGTGTACATGATGATAAATGCGGGGACACTGAGTGTCAAGTGGCTTTTAAGGGAATTGGCGATTACTAGATTGGAAAAATGACCGCTTCGTAAGTACGGTCATTTTTGCCAATTGCAACTGACTCCCTGATTTCGAGTCACGCCCGATTCACCCCATACGTGTTGCAAACCTTGTCAATTGAGGCGAACAAGGAGAAGGATGTTCAAGCTTGGGTTGATTAAGTATCAGCTGCCACGATTTCAGTCCATCATCAACGCGTTCGTCTAGAACCCGACCAGCACACTCCCACTGCATCATCATCATGATCGAAGACTACCGGGAGCACCGTATCAGTCCTTCATGAATCATCCGACCTTGAAGTTCCAGCGACAAGACATGCAGACCACAAAACAATGGCAGACGTCTCGTACTCACTGACCTAGTGACTGTAACCTCGGAGAAATCAACTGCCTGTATCAGCAGATAGTTGAAAAGAAGCAGAGTCGAGATTGGGTAGATTCTCGTGGTTTTTCCGCTTGTGACATAAGTTACGGAATGGTAGCTGTGTACGACACTACATGACCATGCCCTGTGATGCCCTCATGGGACGATACTTCAAGAGCATTCGACACGTAGCGTATTGGTGTTCTTTGTTGATTTCACAGCCTGTACTCGATCAGGTGCATGTCCCAAGTCACTCAAACACTAACTTCCTGGTCGGGAAATTTTCAATTGCACTGACTTATTGTACTTGTACCGCCGCCGGCGTCGGCGCCTTCGCTTTGGAATCAAGCAATATCGCCTCCGGCGCATGTTCTGAAATTGGACCTTCTCTTCTTATTCTGGTTTAAGAAGAAACTGTTCCTTGGGCATCACAGGTCTCTACTTGCATCGCAACTCCCTCTGTTCCATATGCCAGAGTAGGTTCTGGCCAGACCCCTTGGTTTATTGGTGATCCTAAATGCACTTCTGACTGACGTTATCTGTTTTACAGATGTTTAACAGGAAAAGGAAGTGGGTAGTTCATCGAACTGCGTCCAAAAAGACGAGACAGAATTGTACAACGCCTGAAGTTATCTCGCTGGGCAGAACAGTTCAGAATCTGGCAGCACTTCCTCCCGAGTTATACAGGAATATCGTTGAATGGATCACGGACCGACAGGATCTGTGTAATCTGTCCTTGACTTCTCGGATATGCTCTGCAGAAGCACAACGTGCTCTTTATTCCGTAGTTGATCTCCCCAAAAATACTCGGGCACCTGTGCTGTGGGCAGATACCATAGTTCGACGTCACCAGAAAGCATCGATGGTCCGCGCCTTGACTCTGCGATTCGATTTGTCATTCATCATTGTTCCTGACCTCCTTTTGTCATCTCTCCAATCAATTGCACAGGCGCTCAGGGCGTTACGAAGACTCGAAAAACTTGTGCTCATCGGACACCCCCTTGCAATGATGCATCCAATACACACTTGGATTCTTGATGGGTGCACCCCCAAGTTACGCACATTCCATAACTCAGTATTTCCTGCATGGGCTATCATTCCTTTCCTATCTCGACATTCCCAGATCCGTGAGTGGAAACAGACTGGCATGTTCCCAAGGGGCATTATTACGGATACGATGTTACCTCATCTCACAAAGATAGATGCCCATGTATCTACCCTGGTTTCTTTCACGACATCACGATCTTTGACACACGTGCGTCTGAGGATCGATGAATGGGGCAGCGAAACGGCCCGAGAACTGCTGGCACTTTCCCTTTTTGGCACAACCTTGGCAACCCTCATGGTCGAGGATTCATCGACAACGAACCATCTCAAGCTCAAAGAACTCCTTATTCACCTGGAGAAAGCTACGCCCAATCTTAAAACGCTTGTCTACACCAAGGCATCACCGCTCAGTCCACAGGTCAATTGTCATCATCAGACCTGTGGAGCTCATCTAACATTCTCTCAGGATACATTTTCTTGGAGCTCCATCCAGAATCTTTCGAAGCTTAAGGTATTGGAAACACTGATGCTGCAGCTTCGACGCCAGAAGCTATGCCCAGACAATCATCATATCGGAGCGATCGCCGACCATGCCTTTGACCGATGCCCCTCCCTTCGTTGTGTAGCGTTGAAGGACGAAAAGAATTTTCTTTTCCGCAGGCGCCAAGGCAGTTGCGCGATAGAAAATGATGCTTTGTTCTTAGACGTTTTGGAGAACGATCCATCTCGGCCTCAAGAAAATGGCTGCCTCCCGAGTATCCCTATCTACGGATCCAATCCCCTTACATCGCGTAACAGACACATTTAGATTCCATGATATTTGTCGCTTTCGCTAGTTTACAACTTATTGGTTTAAGGTAACGATAGGAAGAGTGGCATCAATTTCTCGAGGTTTGGTGTTCCGAGACCTAAGGTGTTGGTTAGCATTGGAAAGTGATCAAACGCGTCGCAGGACGCATATCTGGAACATGATCCCAGCCAACAGTTCTTCGTGGATATCAGTAGCGCAATTATGTGAGCAGGCAATACACTCACGAAGCCGGGAGTTCCTTTCGCAATGGACAGATAGGTCAACTTCGCAACTATCGCTCACGTTCGAAAAAACTTACCGCAACCTTGGTTTCCACCCATGGTTATATCATTGAAAGCATCCTGAAACTGCTCGGAGTAAAATTAATTAAACATCACTTTCGCATGAGATTCCAGTCCAATTATCTAGTGAATTACGGCTGTGTTGATAAACCCGACTGGTCCCTTTCCCATGGCGATTCTTGCATCATTTACGAGAGTGATAAATGAACAACAGGCGATGAACAAGACGTCCCGAAGACGACTTCAAACTCTCCATCAATTCCTAGAACATCAAAGGTAAGAGATGAGTTCATACAAGTTTGACTTTGTGCAGTTCATGCTCACCGACGTAGTTTGCACTGAAATCGTGAGACCACGGCTTTCAATACGATTACAAGGATTCACCCGTTGGCAAATAAATCAGGGTACGCTCGGGCCTGATACATACCCATGACTCGGATGTTAAGATATGCGAAGACAGTTAAAAGGACTCACTTTTCCGCTGTCCTTAAATGCACCACGCCTGAAAGGAGGTGGGTGGACAGTCAAGAAATTCGTCACAGCTCGAGCTTGGTACGAAGGCATTCTAGTAGAAGTGAGGAATAGAGGGTGGAGAAGAGAATGTGAACAAACGGGAAGATGTTTGAGGAACCACATAATATCAGTTGTTCACAGGCTCCTTCAGGATCGTTGACAGTGGAGCCTGGATTTTTGTGTTGCTCCGACTGCAGCGACGAACGGAGAAGTGACCTGCAATACCTTGTAGTAAAGGAATAGTATATACAAGAAAAGAGGGACCGAAGACGTTCCCGTGTCTGACAGGTTTGACTACGTTGCTATGAGACTTGGCTTGATTGAAATCGAGAAGT
>JABFYK010058671.1:0-10256 GCA_018849495.1 Termitomyces sp. T123_Mx157 | reverse complement strand
AACTCCAGAGATTATACCAAAAATGGAAATCAGTTATCAATGGCCTTGATCTCCAGACTCATGTCACATGACCATATGAAAATATAATGCAAAGATAGCCTTTTGTCAAAAGTACTTGGCACCAGATAATGGGAGGATGAAGATGAAAGGCAGGCCTGGAATAAGGAAATGAAGCAGAGGGTCTGGTATGAACAGTCTCCTGACATCAGCATACCCAGGCTGCTTATCATGCATAGTATTAGTCATAGCATAGCTAGATGCAGTATATAAGCATCCATTGGAGTATCCTCTGACCAAACAATAGCAGTGTTCTCCTGTTCTACACATTGAACCTGACTGTGAGCTCCCTAGTGTTGCCCACCCTCTCTGCCTCTGCTTCAACCCTTGCCTGACTCTAGCCCATGGTATCACTTGCTAGACTTCTGCTTGTCTCTTAGCACTTGACTTTGTGAGATATGATCATCCCAGTGTTGAGCATCCCCTCACAGTGCACAATGCAGCAGGTATAAAGGGAAGGAGGCATTGGGACTTCAGGCAAGCAAGCATCTGCCACAGCTTGGAGTCCCCAGAGAGTGGACCTCTTAGGCCTACAAACAGAACTTACTTTGGGACTACAAGTTTTGATATACCTTTTGATCCCTATTCATTTGTTTTGAGATTGTCTGAATAAAATCAATGAATCTATTTACACAATGTCATTGAGGAGCAAGTTTAGTGTATGGAGCCCTGAACACCTGCAAACTAAGTACAAATCATTGGCCAAGTTGTAAGTCTTTGTGCCACTACATCAGACTTAGCTTTTGCAACAATGGCAGCAAACATGATCATTGTTCTTATATCCATTTGGACTTGTCCAAAGATTAAGGAGTTGTCATAGGATAGGAATGGTATAAATCGAGTTATGTTATGTGGACAATAAAAAGAAACAGTGAGTCAACAGAATCAGAGGTCAAAAAGCAGGTGACCAGTTGACAGGTTTTGAATGAGAAGAAATAGGCAGCAAGGATCAGTAGTAAGAAGACGTGGCCAGCCAAGAGATTCATCAACATAGGTATCACAATCATATGATGGTGAGAATGTGACATGACACCTGATGGGCACAAGATTCTTATTAGCACAGACCACATGTGTTTAGCTTTATATACACAAGGTGTTTGGTATTTCTACAACATGAAGACAAGATAGTGGTTATTTACGGATTCTAGGGTTTCCTGATGTGCTGCAAAGTGACCAAGTGCATAATGCAAATTTCAGCATACAATAAATACGTATATGATGGCTGTGAGAGGTAAAGAACTTGGGGACCAGGTCATACATGATAGTGTCCCTCTTTCCCTGCAGCTAATTCTGTGCTATCACTTTGATTTTGTCTAGCCAGGATGACTGGAAGACGATCTTCTCGTCTTTGATAATTCCTACCCTGTGCATATCCACTGCTCGTGTAGGTCTCCGAATCTGCCGAGACAAAGCCTCTGTTGACCGCTAAAATAATGAAAGTAGGGCAGATACCCTAATTCAACTTGGGTGAGAATCCAGAATCTTCCAAACCAATTTATACTGACCATGATCTGCGGCATGCAGTCCATGACAATGTACAGTGCGTTGTTGCCAACCAGTCCGTCATCTGGAGCCAGCTCAAAAAGTAAAAGCTCAATTATCTTGCTGACAGTCATGATGACTCCAGATTCAATGATGAGGAGGATTACATAGTTATACCGAACACGAGAAGGATCGAAGGACATCCCCTTGAATGCGCGAGAAAGTATCCTAGATCCTCGAAGTATTAATCATCTCTAGGACCACTTGAAATTGGACAAGTACTATACCAGACTCTTCCGGCTGTTAAAGTCGTTAAGACGATGTTAGTTACCATAGATACCGCCAGCATTCCTTGTGCCCATTCAACGCCCACAATCTCGTTAGGATTTTTCAAAAAGTATTGACCAACAGCACCATATCCAGAGACTGTTGTCATCAATGAGACATCATAACTTGTATAACTCAATTGATACTTACTAGCAGTTCCTATAACCATGATGGTAGGAAGAGCAACAACGAGGTAATTCTTATTCCAAACCATGAAGCAACGCCACAAAAGGACTGTATCTCCCAGCCATATCTGGCCACCTCGTTAAGTATCAACTCTCAAACTAGAAAAGAAAATGCACCATTGTGACATAGATCATGTCTTTGGATCTGTTGAGGGGTTGACCAATATCAGCCAAGTACATGATGGGCCCAATGTCATTGATATGCACAACGAAAGCCTCAATATTGCGAGTCAGTGTGATGGAAACATGAACCGATGCTAGCAGGTACCTGTTCCACCCGGGTCAGCCGTGAGTTTCCTTCCGAACTAGCAGTGAGCAATGACTTACATAGCAATGACCATTCCAAGGAACAAAAAATTTCGTGGGCGACCCGGGCGAGTGAACGTAGATATTACGCAGAACAAAAAAATGACAGTGAATGCACCTACAGGACAGAAGTCAGTGTGTGCCAACTGGATGATTATAATTGCAATACCCCAGAGTGAAGCCGCACACCAAGAGGCAACGAGATATGACTTGTCGATTGGGAAGTTTGAGCCCATCTGGTACGATGCAGAGAAGAAACTGCTACGAAGGTTAGCAATCACAAGTCTCTTATACTTGCACAATCGCTACAGGCATCAGCAATTTGATCATTAAAAGTTAACGTCACATCACATTTCTCACATAAGCTTTCCTGACAGAGGTGATGATGATTCTGACAGATCTAGGTTATGGGTTACCCGGAGTGCAAGGGACAGAATGAAATACATCGAACATGATCTCAGCCGGCTGCAAACAAACAAAGATTTCCACTTCCCATTTTCGTATATAATCAGTGCTGAAACTTTCTGATATCTCGAGAACCGATCATGGTCGCAGTCATCGCTGAAACTTTCTGATATTCGAGAATACCGATCGTAACACAATAGCCACTATCACTATGATGCTCCCGCGTCAGACATTTCCCCACGTGCGCTGGAAGGGGATTCGGAACTGTAGATCATAAGGGAAGTCCGCTGGATCCAACTCCGCGAACCGGTTCGGTAAACTGGCAGAAGGGGGAAGGGCCATGGAACCTACGGAGGCAGTTGGGCTATAAGTACCAAGATAAGGCAAAGATAGCCACTGTAATACCTCGGGCTCAACACCCGGGAGAGACTCCGGTCTCAGAACAGGCAATCCAGCCCAAGTCCTTGTGTGGAGACTCGAAAGGGGGTTCAATTCGGGGATGAGGGGAAGGTTCATCCGAATAAGGTGCTTCCTTACATACAGTGAGGGGGAATGTATTGTCAAGTTTAGGGAAGTGGGAAGTTACGTTGACGGCAGATACCTCCGGGACTTCGAGAGGGCTGTACAACAACAGACCGATGGCACAAAATCAAAGCATCAGAATTTCACCATCAAAGACATACTCGGAGTTCCTGCAATGCCAAGTTCAGTTAGATAAAGGCTCATGATGACCTCTCTCAATCCAATATTCCTAATAAGATGTGGACCGTTCATGCCTTCGCTGTGGTTCTCATTATTATTCTTTATCGGCTTATCACGAGATTCAACGCCCGTTTACCCCCGGGCCCAAAACCACTGTTTCTGCTGGGAAACTTATTCGACGTCCCCACCGATGCTGCTCAGTGGAAGGTCTATGCAGAGTGGGGAAAGAGATATGGTGAGCGTTCAAGTAACACTACTTCGGAGTTGATGAATTAGCACCAAGGGGACATGATTTACTTCACCGTTATGCAGAAATCAGTCATAGTGATCAATTCAGTCACGATTGCGCACGACCTTTTAGAGAAGCGAAGTGCCATCTATTCCTGTCGGCCCCATGTCCCAATGGCGGGCGATGTGTATGTGTCGGTCTCGTCTTGGTTGACTTTGGGACTAAATGATCATTGCAGAATCGGCTGGAATTGGGCACTTCCACTGGTTCCATATGGAGAGAAGTTCAGACGACATCGTAAATATCTTGCACAGTACTTTGCCAAGCAATGCCTTCCAGGTTACTATCACATCCAGCTGAAGGAAGCACGTCGCTTGGTCAATGATCTTTTGGATGATCCGAACGGGTTCAAACAACATATTGAACGGTATCCACATGCTATCACTGACTATATGTGCAATTGACGCAACGCTATAGTATGGCTGGAGCCGTAATAATGGAGATCGTCTATGGCCATGAAGTAAAATCCATTGACGATAACTTTCTTCAGATTGCGTCAAAGGGAGGACGCACAATTGCAGCCGCGGGCGCGGTCGGCGCCCATATAGTCGACTTGATTCCTAGTCGTGAGTATACTTGTAACAATGACTTTCGCATTGTACTCCTTATTACCTTTCCCATTTCCCTCACAGTTCGTTTTATCCCAGACTGGTTTCCTGGAGCTGGATTTAAACGTCTTCCTCCTGGAACTCGAGAAGATCTCCTTGCGATGCGCGATGTGCCATTCAAATTTGTGAAAGAGAGAATGGTTCAAGTTTCGGTACTGATTTGTCAGGCTTGTTCTGACTTCCCGAAGAAATTAGGAACTGCTTGTCCATGCTATACCTCAGCTCTGATGGAAGAGACAAAGTACCAAGATGAGGAGGGTGTACGAGATACAGCAGGGAACATATATTCGGGTGAGCTTCAGCAAGCATAACCTTTAAGGACTTTAACTAATGGTCAACCAATGTTGATTGATAAGCTGGTTTTGATACAGTATGTGCTGAGCCCCTCTACAATTCAAAGTCTGACAAGTCATGGATCAAGACCCTCGCTGCACTTATGACCGCCGTACTGGCGTTAGTACTAGATCCCGTCGTCCAGGCTAGGGCTCATGCAGAACTCGATTCTGTCATTGGAAGGAATCGTCTTCCCGACTTCTCTGATCGCGAAAAATTGCCGTACATTCACTGTATCATTAGTGAAACGTTTAGGTGCCGTGATATATTCGTTTCAAGGTGACCTTTCATTAACACAAGCGATACTCTTTCTTCCAACATTCAGGTGGGGGGCAGTAACGCCAGTCGGTAGGTAGCGATAAATATTTGGTTTTTTACGTTATTTAACTATGTTCTGACAGGCGTACCACACCGTCTGACACAGGACGACACGTACAATGGATACTTCCTCCCAGCAGGTACCACAATAATAGCAAATACCTGGTGCGCAGCTTCATCTCTGTCATGCGACTTCATGTTCATTGTATTCTAACAAAAAGGGCAATGTTGCATGATGCAAACGTTTTCCCTGATCCAGAACACTTTGACCCGGACAGGTTTCTTGTGGGAGAAGGTCGCACGCCTCCCCCAGATCCCAGAGGACCGGCATTTGGGTTTGGTCGACGGTAAGTCATGAGACTGCCTTGACAATCAATCCCTGATAAACCTGTTTCATGGAGTGCCTGTCCTGGGAAGGATATCGCCGAGAATACTATCTGGATTACTATTGTTTCCATGTTACATTGTTTCAGGCTCATGCCTGGCCTTGATGAGAATGGAGAAGAGATACCCATCAACAACAAGCACACGGAGCGTAGCGTTCGGTATGAATCATCTTCCCGTATCGAAGAGTAGAATCCTGATGCGGCCATTTGTGTAGTCATCCTGAACCGTTCAAGTGTGTCATAAAGCCTCGTTGGAAGGACTCTGCTGCATTGATCAGGGATGCTCAAGAGTAATAACATAAGATCCATTTGTTCATCAAGACGCTGGAGATACTGCATCACATCCACATAAATTTAAGAATGAATAAAATCTCGAGAAAGGCATTTGACAACGAAGTTTATTCTTCAGGCTCGTTTCACCCTAACCGAAATGCCTGTACCATTCAACAACGAAGTTTATTCTCCAGACTCGTTTCACCCTAAGGATGGCGGAGGAACCAAGGATAGATCACCAAATTATAAAGTGACCTGCATAAGCGTACACACTCATAAACCAGTGAAGAAAAATGAACCATCCAAAGAAAAGATGTCATAACTGGCTCGGAGGTCGTACAGTCTGAGTACCGTATTCAGTTACATCGCACGATTCGATCAAGTGCAGTCGCTGATTTCTCATGTCAATAATTACTCTGCATGGTACACCAGGGATTCGCTTGCAAAGCAGAAGTCGGTATACTAGGTTGGCACAAGCAAGGTCGATAACTTGAAAGATTCATGACAATGTTCTTGTATTGCAACGATTAATTAAGCAATCTAAGTACAAGATCAATGATAAATATCCGAAAGAAGACCGAGTGTATTCCAGTGTCAGCGATCAATGCAGAACCCAACAACGGCGTTAATTGATCTCATTCATGATCTGTGCAATGAGAGATCCCGCCATCGCATTCCTCGGGTGAATATCGGCCTCGAACGGATATGGTTGGCTGTAACCAGAAAATGGATTCAACGGGCTTAGCAGCACTTGGCAGAAAAAAACGACCTTGTTACTCCCAGATTGAACTTCAGTTCAGGCGTTATCTCCTTCCCATCCGATCCGATCACCTTGGATATCGAAAGAGTCGCTAAGATTGTAGCCATAGCAATCCAGAGGCTGTCGTCTGCAAGGTGGCGGCCGGGACAAATTCTGTTGGGAGTCATTTACATTTAAACCGTTAATCTCGGCGTTGGCCGGAGACTAACCTACGCCCAAAGCCAAAGGATGCGGGAGGGTGTGGCTCACCATGGCCCAGGGGCTTTGGGAAGAACCGATCGGGATTAAAAATGAAGGGTTCGTAGTAGACATCCTCATCCAATGTCATTCCCCTGCCAACGTTATATGATTAGAGCCAAAACATATCGACAGTGTGCAAATGATACATACCGCGCGTTTGCGATCACAAGAGAGCCTTTTGGTATAAGCATACCGTTGTATACATCATCTTCCATGGAATAGTGAGGTACGCCTGGTTAAGTGCATTCGTGATACTGTTTAGTAGGAGAACGATCGACAGCAGTACATACCCATTGGGACAGTGGGATGCCATCTGATCCACTTCAGTTTTACAACTCAAACAGCCGTGCAAAATTTACCTTTGTGTTTCTTGTAAAACGCTTTCGACGTACGGAAGTGACTCGCGATCACTGAATTCGGGAAGACGACCAGATCCTACTACTTTGTCAATTTCTTGCTGGGCTTTGATTTGACATTCTGGGTAGAGGAGCATCGCCAAGATGAAGATGGACAACGTAGAAGACGTCTTTGGAACTGTTGTCGATACTAGATGCTGCCCAATCGGAGAAAGTCACCCACTGTCTCTGCGCCTGCAACATACGTGATCGCCGAAGCACCCTGAATATGTTCGATGGTGACACCAGCATCTGTTTCTCCGTTTTTGAGTTCCTCCAGCTGCGTTGCGAGAAACGAAGGCTTTGCGGTCCCGTCCGCCTGAGATCGTTATCAAGACATGTCACCATTATCGGGTGGAGAGACTCATAAACGGACCAGTTGTCTTTTAACATCGTTGTACGGGTATTCGTACAGGCGTCGAACATATTTCCTTGCTCCTTTGGCACGGTTCACATGATATGTACCAGGGAACCATGACGGAAAATATTGAACTAGTAAAGCGTCTGTTAAGGGATCTATGGATATGATTTATTACATTTTACTCACGCCATGGTAGGATGTCAACAACTGTGCCTTCGGGAGGAGTGATAGTGGGAACCGCAAGCCGACACATGTCATCAGCGACTTTGAGGTAAGGATCATCGTCATCTGTAATTCGATGTCCATAGGAAACCGCAATGATGATCGCGGTGGAGAAACTAGGTACAAAAGTAGTTAGGCCTTATGGTTGCGATATGGGGATGAGAGCAGAAAATACCGCAGGAGTATGATGTCCCGATCCTGAGGTTTCGAAGAAAGGCTTTGGACCAGGATACGGGCCTCTTGAATGAGAATTTGGCGATGCGGCAGAATCTTATCTTTAGCATAGTACTTCTGTAGCATCTTCCGATGTAACCTAAAGTCGCTTCCGTAGTTGAGGAAAACGAGAGCCTGCCTAAAACCTATCCTAATGAACAAAATAGACTCGGTCATACAGACCAAGGAAAATGCAAGGAAGAAAACGACGGACACTTCTGTCAGCGGAAATCTAGGTCTCCCACTGTAGTTTGCGCCCCTCTTGTCCAGAAGTTCGACAGCGCTTTCTACGCTATTTAACAAAATAAATGGTTGTCCAAGAACGCTTAGATATGAGACGCTTCCTGCTTTCTAATGCATATTTGGATGAGATAGTAGTAAACTTAACGCACCATATTTTTTCCCAAGTTCATAAAAGAAGAGATCCTGGTCATCCGAGGGTATCGAGCGAATGTTGCCTATGATGGGGTCCCCCAGAGGTCCTGGCGGCAATGGTGGACGTTTCTTTGAGAAGTACCTCCTGGCCCACAACAGAATGACTGCGCCGAGGGCAATCGAGAAAAGGGTCGCGGGCAGCGCCATAAGTGATCGCGAGACCAGGAACCTTGGCTATTTACCCAGCAGGGTTCTCAAACACACGTGAGCAAGGAAATGTCCGAAGACGTTAGCGCAAGGGAATCTGGCGCTCACTCGTGAACTCGTGAGAGATATCAACCGACTTGGAATTGTGATCGCGCCTTCGGCCTTTACGGATCACGCCAAGGCAGCTTCGAGAGTCCTAAATAGCGCTCCTCTGCAGTCTGATCTCGGGGGAGATCTCAAGGAGATAATATACAGCACCTACAAGCTTACAGTCCCTTTCATAACGTTATGTAGACCCCTTTGACTTGCACTTGTTTAGTTGTTGGGCCCTTTGCTGAGATTGCCGGGGTCCAGTAGAATAATTATCACATCTGCACAGGTCCTTGGCTGTTTTGCTGATATCCCCTGATAATGACACTCTTGGTAGGTCCCAATGTTGTTCTCCTTTTCTTGATTAGTATGCTTGTGCAAAGGCTCAGTGGGTCTGTTCCAGAGCTCACAGCAGACAGTTTCATTGGCCTTACCCAAGACACATTTACAATGCCATCACATCAAAGAAGCTCTTTCAACATCTCACTGGTACTGTGCATAAACCAGTCATGCACATTGAGTCCTTCTATATGGACAAAAAGCCATTTATTCCAATATCAGATAAGATCAATGATCTTGAGGACACTATGGAGGACTGGCTACAGAATTGTTAAAGGTAGAGACAAAAAATGGTCGAGAGAACACAAGAGAGAAGCACGGAAACCTTTTCAGGTCCACAGAGATGCACACAATGCGCCAAACATGAGATGACACGAGCAGTAATATTGCAACAGTAGCAGCAAATTTTTAGGAATGTGACGGAACTAGTTTATGGTGTATGTATATATTAGGATCTAAAGGGGGTGTCATGTGCAGACACCCTGGCTACTTTGACACTCCCACCTGTCCAATGTGACACAAGAAGAAATACTTCCACTCAACAATAAAACTTCTGCCAAATCCAGATTATCCATCATATTATGTGAGCGGCATGTTCCTGAGCAGAGAGTGCTGCATACCATTCATTGTCAGAGGTTGGATCAACATAATCAGGGTCAGGTTTAAATAGATTAGCATAGGCAGTGCTGGTGCGGACCAGAACAGAATCAATATTGGCATCAGCAATATGAGCATGATGAGGCAGAGAGCAGGAGGGTGAAGAAGAGGATGAGCCAGAGTGGGGGTTCTTCATAACATGGTCCTTGATACTGCAAGGCATGTCATCAATACAGGCATAGGCATGATGACCTTCCCTGCCACAGCAATGACAACCATCAGACTTGGGGTCACACCAGCAATTGCCCTTGTCATCCACCAATAGATTATCAGACCTAGCAGAGCTCTGGCCTCAAGTGGCAAGAGCATCCTCTGACTTGATAGTGACAGAGTCAGTGGCAGCAGAACTGGAAAGCATCTCCTTGATCTTGGCAAGATCAGGTTTGGGGAACTGAGTGAGGATGCTGAGGCAAACAGTATGGAAGGACTTGTTGAGGTGCATGAGGAGAACATTCTTGAACAAAACATCATCAATCTGGACACCAAATGTAGCAAGCTTCTGCTTAGCAGATTGAAGAGCCTGAATATAGACAGAAATGGGGTGACTGGAATCATGGTGGATGTCATAAAATGCTGCATGAGCAGTCATCCAGTTGCCAATGGTTGACTTTTCAAAATAAGCCTTGAGAGCAGCCCAGGCAGCAGTACAAGTCTCACAATCCTTGACAAGGTACTGATACTCATCTGAGACCCTCCCATAAATATACCCACTCAGCATCTCATCTG
>JABFYK010058669.1:0-10304 GCA_018849495.1 Termitomyces sp. T123_Mx157 | reverse complement strand
CATACTTAGTAATCCTGTAGTATATAAGGCAGGCCTGGGGCTAGACTAGCCCCAGCCTGAACAATAGCATGGTTCACGGGCTTATTCATTGTTCTAGACTGTGAGCTCAGCCAGTGCAGCCCCTTGTCACTGCTCTTGCCCTCCACCTCTGTCCCTTGTCTCCGGCTGGCCCCTTGCCCGTTGCCGGTACCTCTGTGGGTTCACCCATGGTTGTGCTGGTGGCTCGCTTGTCACTCGCTACCTGATAGGTAATCAGGTTGTGAGTGGTGGCCTTTGGCTTGGACTATCCATGGCCAACATCTCCTCATAGTCACCTGCCATAGACATTGGACTCTATATTTCTTTTCATTGTATTGATTACTCATCTTAGTCAGAGTGCTGAGCATACCTGGGTTGCTTACCACATATAGTATTAGTCATAGCATAGCCATGGATGTAGTATATAAGCTGGTTGCAAGGATAGAATATCCTTTGACCAATCAATAGCAGCATCTACCAGGTCTATCCACTTGATCAATTGTGAGCTCCCTAGTGTCATCTGACTCCATCTCCACCCAGCTTCAACCCTTGCCAGCCACTTGCCCAGGTTAGCACTCACTTGCCACTCTCATGTCTCTTAGCTCTTGCATTGCATGATAGGAATATCCCGCAGTGCCCTCACATACAATGTGGTCAGTCTGACACCCTTCCACTCAGTATGCATTTCAATAGCTGACCCAGTATTTTGAATCATACTCCCATGTCCACTGGAATCCTGTGATATGAGTATTATGATACTTGAAAGGGATGCAGGACTTATGTCTGTGCCTAGGAGGAGAAGTAGGAGTCAGACTTGTCAGTTTTACCAGCTTTGATTGGGCCAACTGCTTGGATACACAGCACAGTGTAGTGGTATGCATGGCCATTGGGATCTGGGCTGGTATCATGGGCAACTAGAAAGCATGGCAGCATCATAATGTGAAGCAGAGTATATGGCAGCTTTCAAGGCAGCACATGAGGAGATATGGTTGCAAATGATGAAGGCACTGGGATACCCTGAGGATGGTGTGACAGCAATGCTATGCAACAATGACCCTGCAGTCAATCTATCCAAGGACCCACTACTCCATGTTTCAAGTTGTATCAAGCACAGCAACATCAAGTGCCATTTCTTGTGTGAATGGGTCACTTCCAGAGAGGTCACTTTGCAATATATTAACACAAAAGATCACATTGCAGACAGATTTGCCAAAGTGTTACCAGCTCTGAGGTTGACCAGGCTGCAAGGCATGGGACTGCAGTGACACAAAATTCCACATGAGGAGGAGCACACTTATGGGTGAGGAGGAGTGTTGCAATCTGTATGTACTGGGACTGTGGCACAAGGCACTGTAAGTGTGCCTGATTTTCTTTCATTACCACATTATCATGTCACAAAAGGAAAAAAAGACCCTGATTATATATACATATACTATGTACCAGAACCCTCAGTCATTCTACCAGCAGACTGAGGGTGAGTTACATATACACATTGCTTTTGAACCTTTACTTACTGTACCACAGATCAGACTAATTTAGTCTGTATTGTTTGAGTTACAGAATTCAGTCGTTCTACCAACAGACTGAGGATCAGACTAATTTGGTCTGTATTGTTTTAGGTCCTTACAGTTCGAGTTCCAACAGTGTGACAAGCCATCACGCCGAGAAGCACTCAATGCAGCCTTGACTATCCATATCGGATATGAACCAGCCATATGCACGCCAGTTAGAAAGTATTCTCCCAAGCTTTGGGCATCAAACACAGCCGAGGAATCTCATTCGGCCTACTAATCTCAATGATTACTTCGCTAAAAAAACCTTAGATAGTGATTAATTAATGCCGAAATCAAGCCTTAGAAGAGCCTCTACAGCGACCCCTCCTATACCCGATACCCCTGATAACCGATACTTTTTGGCTTCCACGGAGGGGCCATCGGTTATGAGGGGTTCGACTGTATCCACCCGACTATCGGGTCCCCAGGTCCTGATTTTTACACAACCAATGTCCCGACCCGGTCAGATGCGAGTGACTTGACCTCAGTTCTTCTTACAGGACCTGCAGACCTGTGTGCTCAACCAAGGTGGTCAATTTGAAGCCGAAAAGCCAACTAACTTAGCGCCGTTCAACATCGAAGTATCTGGACTCACCCTTTACATTATTCATCGGCTGTCTGGAGGAGATTCGAGCAATCCAGCTTTAGACTACTGTCCCCGACACCGTGACGGTACCATGATCTCCGTTCTCTCGTTTGCGATGTACATTTGATGGGTTCCCTGCGAGTTGCAACCAGTTCTCAAGATATCGAACTTTGACCGACAATATCAAGAGAATCAGGGTCCGAATCACCCCCTGAACACTAGGTTTCTGAATGCAACCTGAGTCTACTGGAAAGAAACTCATCTGAATACAATATGACGGGGTGACCGTAGACATAACGAGGCCATATCCTCAAGAGCCGGCATGGTTCTCATACCGAGAACGTCCGCGTGGGTGGGAAGGTGCTTGTGTGAGCCTAGCCTATCCGTACAATCTCAATAGCAATTGATATTCCCACACCTCTGTGATCCACATTCTCTACAGAAGACTCAACTTCAAAGTGCTCGAGGGACAAGAAAACATACCATGTAATAACGTATAAGGATGTCATTGTTCGTCCCAGTAATGCTGGTATTTTTAATCAATAATTCTGGGTCGACATGAATACATACAACTCAATCACGAATATCATACACGATATACACAATACATGACTCCAAGAAAACCACGGAAAAACTATACACTCACATCTCCCCCTGCTCGCCACTCCCAGCTCCCTCTCCATCCTTCTTCGTCGGCCGATCAACTACCTGTTCTTCAACAAGCGGACTACTCTTAAACCTCGTCCCCTTCTGTACAATACCCCTCGTACTCGGTACTAACTTCGCATCCACAGTACTACTTGCCCCCGCCCCCGCCGACCCCAAGTTCACCATCGACGGCGGCCCACTAGCCGTCCCAGTCATCCTCCTCTTCCGGTCAAGCAACACAGCCTCCAAAGGCAAGTTGACAGGCAGTCCAATCGCCGGGACAGGACTCGGGCCCGCATGCGGAGACGGTCTACTTGACTCCGGCGTAGGAGCAGCCTGAGTATGCAATGAAGGTAAAACGGGACGTTGGTCTCCCTGCATTTGTCCAGAAATCGTAGGCATCTCAAGGGTCGCATCCTTCTCCTTTTCGTCGTCCCTATCCTGGTCCCGCGGAACCGGCGGAGCACTCCTGGACCTGAGAAACCCAAGACTGCTGAGGCTCTTCAAAGCCGTAGGCATATGCAGGGGCGTCAACGTGCCTGGCTTCGTGGTCGTGGCATGGACGGGTTCAGGAGCGGAGACCGGCGGAGGCGCGGTCTCGTTCTTCGGCGGAACTTGGTAGGGATCCCCACGGGCGCCTTGGGGGTCGAATTCATCGTAGATTTCTTCTCCAATGAGCTCTGCGTAAAATGGTCAGCCGATTACAGGATCTCGGGAGGGAAAAGCACGTACCTTCCAAAACATCTTCAAGCGTAATAATCCCGAGGGGCATAACCGCCGGATCAAAATTCTTCAGGAACTAGAAAGATCAACAAATCGTACGCTTGAGCACTCGCCACCTTGGAGAAAACAGAAAAGATACCCACCTCCTCAGCCCCCTCCTTCCCGAGGACGGCATCAGCAGGCATACTCTGCTCCAACCCCGACATCGCCATACTCGCCGCTGCCCTCTGAAGCTGAAATGACGACCTCGGCGTCTTCCTCGGCTCCTCTACCACCATCGTCTCCACGTCCTGTCCCTTCTCTTTCTCGTTATCTCTCTCACTCTCAACATCCTCGGTCCTATCCTTATCATCCCGCACACCCGCGACATTCTTCCCGTTCTTATTCCTCCTAGTCTTAGAAATCCTCACCGTCTGACCCATGGTCCCAAAATCATGTTCGACTATTGCATCCTCGCGTAGCGTCGCCTCTTCACCTTCAACTTCTTGCACGCCGCTCAATTTCCCGTTACTGCTACCACCACCCTCGATATCCTTCTCTTCATCGCTCGAATCCGAGTCACCCATCCCAACGCGCATACGGAGACGCTGCGTGAGACTACGTTTCACTGCTTTCTTGACACTGATAGCCTGTCAGATAAGAGAATGTATCATCGTCAGCTGGGCCAGGCGTTGAGAGCAGGATGAGGGTACGACTTGCCTTCTCCACACTAAACCTACTAACAATAGCCATATGACTTCTTCCCTCCTGGAACTTATCTAGAATGCCCAACAGTGACTCGTTATTCGGCACAAACGGTACTTTATTCAAAGGTATTTTGCGAAGCGGCGTTGCATCTACGAAAATCCAACGATCAGTGTCAAATCCACACATACGCTCGTCACAAGTGATTAAATGAAAATAAAAAAGCTTACCTTTGGGATCAAGCATAACACACTGCTTAACCAACAAAATACCCAAAATCTTCTTCACTTTCTGCGTGCGTTCCGTCACCGCCCCGCCCGTCGACGAGACCGGTACTTCAATTTCCTCATAGACTGGAACACGACTGTGGCCTGTCTGTACGATCTTCTTCAGGAGGTCGTAGTCCAACTTTGAGTCAATGGATAACATGAACACGTCCTCGATGGGCGTCATTGCCTTGCGAACACAGTAAGCAGTCCAATAGATACCAGACGACACGGAGAAGAAGACAACACATACCTGCTTGACAACCTTCTCTTGCAAATCCAACGTAGCACCAATAATTGTCACAGTATCGATTTTCAGATCCCCACCATGTGGGGAATTCGACGAATGCAGCGCGATCAGCTCTTTGAGCTCCGCACGGCGGTAAATGATACCGTGGTGAGGACCCAGAACCCACTCAAGAAGCTTCGCGACGGGCCATGCGATTATGCCCTAGAGAGAGATCGGGGGGTGTTAGTGGGAGTGGAAAAGAAGAGGAAGAGGAAGAGACATACCAAACAGAGAATAAGACACTTCGTGAGTGTGGCCATCTTTGCACCCAAGTAGAGACCATGGCGGGTGAAGATAGACTGTGGGATGATCTCCGCGAAACTACGTTACAAGATTGAGTTAGTTGATATTGCCAAGGCAGCTTTCTCAAGGGCCAAGAGAAAAAGAACTTGGGGGAGGATTGTCGCGGCGCCAAGGCCGGCGGGCGCCTAACGTCGACTGGGTGAGACACGATCTGCCAGAACGCGTGACGTCACGGACGCGTGTACCGATGCTGAACGTTTCTGCCCAATGGAGGGAAATACATAGAATTGAACAATGATGCGAATGTCACGGCCCATCGAGAAGACATGAAAAAAGAAGATCCGAGACGGAACTAAAAGATAAGAGAAAAGCCACCGCCGGCAAAACACAAGATACAAGGAGATAGATAATCAAGTAACAGAGTAGAGCAAAGTAGAGAGAAGAGGACCCACATAATGATGAGCACTGTACTAACTACAACGCCTTGGAGTCCACCTCCCAGGACAGGCTCCGAAATGACAGGAAGTGTCTCGTTAACAATCATATTTGCCAGGAGGAGTGTGACGAGGAGGAGATGCCCGTTTTTGCGGATTGGCATGATTTTGTTTGCGTATTCGCGCTGTTTTCTGCGAGGATATGTGCATCGGTGACAATTCAGAGGACAAGACGATGTGAAGTAACTCACGGAGTCCCGCTGATACACAAAACACTCAGCTGCGTTTCATCCAAACTCATATAGCCCAGCGTCAGCCCGGCAAACAAACCCGAGAGGAGAACGAGGACTGGTATGAGCGCTGCAAGGGCTTTGTTGGGATGATGTGGGGGTTCTGGTTCACATCCCGGCGCGGTCGCACGCTTGCTGAATATTGACACCGCGCCGCCACCGTTGCGGCCGTGGAGTTGCGCGCCGAAGGAGAGGAGGGCATAGAGCAGTTTGGCTGTACTTGCGCTGAGACTTGTACTTGGGCGAGTGAGTGTGCGGGCATTGAGGGGAGCAGGGACCATTCAATATTCGATGATGGGCGTACGCGGCGGAGCGGGGGAGGAGGTTTATTTATTTAAATCAGGGCTTAGCACACGTCACGCGATTTTAGGCTTGGATTGACTCGAAGGCACGTGGACAAGTGTAAATGACGTGTGTTATTTTTGGATTTACTTGACACCAAAATTGAGCACTGCCCCCAAACTGCTCCACATATCAAATCATCATGAGTCACCGGGGACTTCGAAAAGTCCTTCGATCCATCCGCAGGATGCAACATGCACTTCTCTCGCGTAATACCTACGGCGATCTGTCCATGGCCGAGAGGACTTGCTTCTCATCTTTCAACAAATCATCCACATCTAGCCTAGTACTTGCTATACATGCATTCCGCGCGCACAGCCCTAGTCGTGAGGGCTCTATAAGAAGGCTGTGTCCTGTGATACACACTAAGAGGCAGGGACGGTGGTCCCGGATGAGGTTATTTGGGGAACAGGAGACTGAGAATTAAGCTGCGATAAGAGAAGCGAAGAAGTTGCAGTTTGATGGCTCTGCAGTTCGATGATTCTGCGGTCTCCCTTGATTTTCGTCTCATGAGAAAGTTGCTTAAGGTCCTTGCTCGTACGGTCAACGTTTCAATTGATATCTTGAGGAACTAATATCGTCCTGCGAGAGTACAAACATGATATACATCGAAGCACATGCTCAGAGTCTATTTCAAAAGAAACTCTTTCAGTTGTCGTCGTGACACCATGCCTAGCCAAAACGAGATAAGCTTTCCTCTCCCTGTTATGGTCAAAACACTTATTGACACATTTGCAACGTTACCAATGCGTAAATAGGAGCTCCAAACCGTACTGAGCAAGGCAATCGCGCAGGGGTGAAAAACTGTATTCGTCGAAGGCATAAATTTACGGTAGAGTGTGGAGTATGTGAGGACTTCAGGTCGTAGGGAATCACCTGAGTCTGGTCCTGACGTTGGTGTTGGTGTTGGTGTTGGGGAGGAAGGCTCCGGAGGATGAGAGGATAGCGGCACGGATATGACGCGTGCTAGTGAGATTATAGGGGCGAGAGTCGGATTGCTGCGATGTAAGGATGCAAATTGTGAGATCGGTGGTAAGGGTGTGATTGCGATGCGTGAATAGCGAGGAATCTACAACATCAAGCATGAGACCACTCTTGGGATTAGCGAAAGGTATGTCGAGTTATTCTCAGATATCCCAAGCATCTGAATACCCGCCATACAAAATTCTGCGACGAGAATTCTATCGACAAGCATATTACACACACTGATACACTACCTTGACTACCGGTACTTACTATTGGAGTAGAGTTAGTATTCTACCCCCGCCTCTTAGCCCTGTATTGTGGCTTGCCGGCGGTATAAACAGAGCTCATTCATTCATTCCTAAGCATCTGATCTTCCTTTGAGCATGGCTGTCACGGAGAGGGAGATAAGATTACATTGTCGACCAGCACGTCTGCGACGATTCACAGTGGATCTATGCCGAATCAGTGTAAGAGAGGATGGGATTTGTGCACTGATCAGCGTCGATCGTTATGATTGCTCCATTCAGTGCTCCGTATGCCTGGCGTAATTGTTCAACTTCATGTTGGGAGGGAAATCACCATTTCCTCCAGTTCTTGAAGCCGTTGTGGGTCTACCACTGGCACGATCGTCTCGTTTTGGCTGCTAGCGTCACTCTGCGAAGCTCGTTGTTGTGCGACATGATAATGAGGTAGGGGAGGCTTCCGTTGTACGATCGGTCGACAAGAACTTGATGGGTTCCAGTTAGGCGGAAAGGCTTCAACTATACAGCTGCAGGATAGTGGTTAGGAAATCAGATAATGAAACATACTTGGTTCGGCTTTTATGCGCCGCCCAAGGCGTGTCCACCAATGTGCAAGTATGCGTGTAACCAGTAAACCCATGGGAAGTAGTTGTCATTTCAACTGATGTGAGGTCATGCTCAGAGACGGGGGTCTCCTGGACAATTTGTCCGTTGACTGTGCTGGATTTATGATGCACTTGAATTTGAGAAAAACCTTCAGTTTGAGGATGAGGAAGGCGGAAAGGAATGACTTGATATTAATTAATACTATGCTGAAACTGGTACCAAAGTTGTGGCTATCATACCTGTGTTGAGCCTTTGTCTGGAGGACCAAATGAGTAGTTTCTTCCTGCGCATGACTAAAAGTACAACGATGATGATAACTCCAAAAAGGACTGGCCCAACGGCAATTCCTGACAGTATTCCGGGAGATTTTCCAGGATGGTTGGGCGGCAAAGTAGTGCTGTTCTGTAACACAGTAGCTGTATTTGTTGCTTGAGGTTGAGAACTTGAAGATTAAATCAGTGAAGTGTCGAACGATTGGGTATATGTTATGTAGTCCAAGTTTGGACTTCAGGATGGAGTTGGATACGAGTCGATGCATGAATGGCATTAGGAAAGGAAAATTTTGAAACAACATATGAACATTGAATGTATGTGCTTGATATAGTCAAAACTCTGTCTTTTTGCAAGGCTTTCACAACCTACAGCTACCGTTGATGGCAAATCAATTAATAACTGGGGTATGATGGTCCAGCGGAGTTTCAAATCGTTCCCCTACAGAATTGACTTCTGGGTATCTAATTGTGCATTCCCCTCATCCATTTCCCTCGTCTGTATCTCTCATGTCTCCCTTAGAATACAAGAGCGTTTTTGAGGGCATCGATTTCGAGAAGTATTTGGATCCCACGCAGGAGATATGGTGCAGCACTCTAGCAGACAAATGGAAAGACGATTTCAATGCACTTCAAACAGCCTTGGTCCATCCTAAGTTTATCGATCTTGACGTCTTTTTCGGTCGTCACTTGTATTCCGAGATGTTCTGGGTTGAACATCAGCCTTATATCCTTGCACGTGGTTATCAGCTACGACCTAGATATCGTGCTGAATGGGTACCATCTTGGAAAAACCACAAAGGACCTATCGAATCTCTCAGAATGTTCGAAGACTCTATTGTAGTATCTGTACGCTTTGATTCTCCGATGTATAAAAAACTATTTATCTGTGCTTAGCGATCTCATGTTCTTGATGCTGTTCAAATAAGCGATGGCACCAAAGTTGTACTCAAACGCTTCGACACCAGGAGCGAAGAACTTCGTATTGCACAATACCTATTATCACCGCAGCTTGCGAAGGATCCTCGAAACCACACTGTTCCCGTTCTTGACGTCATACCTCTTCCGAACTCTCATTCAGAAGCTTTACTTGTGATGCCACAACTGCTTCACTTTGCCCAAATACCTTTTGTCCGATTTGGCGAAGTTATCGAGGCAGTGCAACAATTTTTGCAGGTAAATAACAGCTCATATAGCACTATAACAATGCTTATATCATTCCTAGGGTCTCGATTTCATGCACGAAAATCGAATTGCACATAGGTAAGTGTATGATTTTCTTCTTTGCCCCAACACCACGTTGACTGGAATGGGCAGGGATGCTTGTTATATGAACCTTATGATGGATCCATCAAAGGTTGTTCCTCGTGGCTTTCATCAGAGGAAGCCCTGGACTCATGATGGTGTCACCAGTCAATTTGAGTCTTTTGAACGGTGGTCTGTTGGTCCAGTTCAATACTATTTCATTGATTTTGGGCTCTCTGGTTATTATCCAAAAGGTAGAGAATATGAAACATATACAGGATTGTGCGGGCAAGATAGAACTGTTCCTGAGCTACTTGTTGATGAACCGTATGATCCATTTAAACTTGACGTATACCAGCTTTGTCATGTTATACACGTGACCGCACCCAGATACAGTAGTCGGTCCTTACATTTCCGTTCTTTAGTTTGATTCATTTACATTCTAGGTATGTGTAGTATAACTCCACACATACTTATTCTACAATATATTTACATTCTAGACCCACTGCCGTATTGCGTTGCGAAGTACTGGCAGTAGCCTAACACTTGAATCAAACTCTAAAATTTCTAGAAATTTTTTTTTCGAGATGTCGACGGCCGGCGCCCCCAAGGACATGGCTGCCCCAGCCCCACAGGAACGCGTCGCGGAGATGATGTTCCAGGCCCTACAGATGGAACTCGCGGCACAGATCCAGGCCGGTCTAGCGGGTGTGTTGGACAAGTTGGAGGCACTGGACGCGCGGATGACTTCTTGGGAACGCGAGAAGCATGGATCGGGTCCCAGACCGAGCATCAACCCGCCAGAGAAGTATGATGGGGCGTCGAAGAACCTCGCGGACCAATTCATCAGTCAGGTGGAGGCCGCAGCCGAGTTCGAGAGGTTTCGCGACGATCGGCAGA
>JABFYK010058668.1:0-10311 GCA_018849495.1 Termitomyces sp. T123_Mx157 | reverse complement strand
CTTGTCATGTTCTTTGGCCTTACCAACAGCCCCGCCACCTTCCAGACTATGATGAACAACATTTTCTAGGACCTCATCATGGAGGGTGTAGTGTGCATGTACCTTGACAACATCCTCATCTATACCAAGATGCTGGAGGAACACTGTCAGATCACCCATCTTGTCCTGGAATGCCTCCACCAGCACCAGCTCTACCTCAAGCCAAAGAAGTGCAAGTTCAAACAAACCCAGGTTGAGTATCTGTGTCTGATCATCTCTCACGGAACTGCAGAGCTGGATCTAGTGAAGGTAGCAGGCATGGCAAAGTGGCCAGAGCCCCGGAACAAGAAGGAGGTACAGGCATTTCTCAGGTTCACAAATTTCTACTGGAAATTCATCCAGGACTTCTTGCACCATGCTCACCCCCTATTTGACCTCACCAAAAAGAACATTATGTGGGGCTGGGGATCTCCAGAGCAGATGGCCTTTGACACTCTCAAGTGTGCCGTGACCTCCAGGCCTGTCCTCCTATTCCCAGACAACAACACTCCCTTCCGCGTAGAGGCCGACAGCTCTGACTTTGCCACAGGAGTGGTGCTCTCACAGCAATTTCCAGAGGATGGGAAATGGCATCTGGTGGCCTTCTACTCCAAGAGCCTAAATGCAGTGGAGCGGAACTACAAGATCCATAACAAGGAGATGTTGGCCATCATTTGGTCATTTGAGGAGTGGTGGCACTTCCTGGAAGGCGCACAGCACAAGTTCAAGGTCTGGATGGATCATGAGAACCTCGAATACTTCTGGACAGCCAAGAAACTCAATCACCAACAGGCCTGATGGTCTCTCTACCTTGCCAATTTCAACTTCTCCTTGCACCACAAGCCCAGCTAGAGTATGGGAAAACCAGATGCTCTGTCTCAGAAGGCGGACCACAGAACCAGGGAAGGAGATAACAGTGACATAGTGCTCCTCTGCCCCCAATTGTTCGCCAAACAGGCCATGGAGGGCCTGGCCATTGATGGAGCAGAGATGGACATCCTCTGGAACATATGGCGGGGTAACCAGGATGGTCAGCAGGAGGAGCTCATGGTGCAAGCGGCTTGGACACTGAAATCAGAGCATACTATGGATGTCAAGGCAGTTTGCACTGATGAATGGGCCCTCCAAGATGGAGTCCTGACCTTCCAGGACTGAATCTATGTCCCCAACATCCCAGAGTTCGGTCAGGGAATTGTGGAGCAGCACCATGACTCCTGCATTGCAGGGCACCTGGAGAGGTGGAAGAGACTGGAGCTAGTATTGCAGAACTACTGGTGGCCCCAGATGTCCTGATACATTGGGTTTTACACCAGTACTTGTGATCTTTGCTTCCAGATCAAGCTCCAATGCCAACTTCCCTATAGACAATTACACTTGTTGCCAGTGCTGGCAGAATGGTGGAGCATAGCATCCATAGACTTCATTGTGGAGCTTTCTGATGCCCATGGGTATGATGCAATCATGGTGGTGGTGGACCTGTATGGCAAAAGAGTGCACTTCATTCTGACACACACCATCTGCTCCACCATGGGCACTGCAAACCTGTATCAGAGGAATGTCTGGAAGCTTCATGGCCTCTTTGACGCCTACGTCTCAGACTAGGGGCCACAATTTGTGGTGGAGTTCACCCAGGAGCTCTACCAACTACTCAGAGTAAAGCTCCACACCACCACAGCCTACCACCCTGAGTTTAACAGCCAGACAGAGCACATGAACCAGGAGTTGGAACAGTACCTCCTCCTTTTCTGCAACAAGCACCAGGATGACTGGGATGAGCTCCTTCCTGATGCTGAATTCCAGTACAATAACCATGTTTATGCATCCACTCAGTTCTTCCCATTCTTCCTCAATACCGGATATCACCTGCACATGGGTTTTGAACCCCGGGCCCGACCTTTGGAGAATGAGGCAGTGAACAAATTTGTAGACCAGATGAAGAAGTCACAAAAGGAGGCCTGAGCTGCACTAGCAAAGACAAAGGACAACATGGTGCAATACTATGACCATGGGAGGACCCCAGAATGCAAATATCAATCTGGAGATTGAGTCTATCTGGATGCTACCAACATCATTACCACCCGACCTTCAAAAAAGCTGTCACACCGCTAGTTAGAGCCATTCACGGTGGAACTACAGGTAGGACTCTTAGCCTATCGACTCTGACTCCCTGCGGGGATGCACCAGCTTCATCCAGTTTTCAATATGGTCAAACTCACTCTGGCCCCAGAGGACCCAATCCCAGGGTGATGCCTGCCAGCAACGCTGCTCCCTGTAGTTATTGATAATAGCAAGGAGTACGAAGTGGAAGAAATCCTGGACAGCTGTTTATTCCAGAGATGACTACAGTACAAGGTGAAGTGGAAAGGCTATAGACTCAAGAACGTCTTCTAGGAACCACAGGAAATGGTACATGTCTCCAGACTTGTCAAGGAGTTCCACCAGAGATACCCAGAGGCCCTGCACACTATACAAGGAATTTACCCCATCTTGCCCACAGACCAAGCAATCAGGGACTTTTTCTACTCCACATGTCAAGATGCCACATGCTAGAGGGGGGGTAATGTTAGGGGACTTCTGTTTCCAACCTCTGGGACTGGTTCCAGCACCTCCACAGCTCATCTGATGCCTCCATGGCTTCTCCCAAGACTGTGGAGATCTCTGGAGCACCGCAGAGTTCTTTGTATTACCTCAGCAACCATTGCCCTAGGGTTAGGATTGACTCCATTCACCTGTACAGTAGTTCCCATGCCTCTGCTGCTGCTGATGTGCCATGCCAAGCAGCAGGGATCCTTAGACTTGTTCTTGTTGGATTCCCCTCTGCTAGGTGATTAGTTACTGATTATATTGTTGTCTACTACACTAATATACTTTGGATTCCCCTCTGCTAGCTGCATGACTCAGATCCGCTGCTCCAGAGGTTGCCCTTACTGTCAGGTTCCGCTGACTATGGGGGCTCAGCTGCACTGGGCAAATCCTTACTAGGCGGACGTGATCTCATATACAGGCGACTGGACACTCAAAGGGGTTCTAAATGCATGGGACTTGTGAGGATGAATACTGGGAAGTGATCTGAGCAAGTCCAGGTTGGTCCAGAGGAGTCCTGGAGGAGTTGCGGAGAAAGAGGCAGACTTAACAGGGTGTCAGGCACAAGTCCGGGAGCAAGTACTGTGGATGCGGGATGAATGGAGGCTACGCGAGTAAGGGAAGCGGGGCTGGAGTTTGATGGAGGATCAATGGAAGTTGATAGGGTGCGGGACCAAGCAGGAAGTGAGGTCCAGAGTTGGTTTAAAGAATGTTGGGGGTTCATAATCATGAGTACGGGGTTTGTAAGGGCATCAGAGTGAAATGGACTTGGGCACGGTGAAAGAAACAGATTGTCGAGATGAGGTGGGGCAAAACAAAGTCAAGACAAGACAGAGTAGACAGAGACAAGGCGAGACGGAGCAAATGGGTCAAAACAGGACTGAGACAAGAACGGAAATGGATTGATACAGAAACACAAGACAATAACAAAAATGATAATAGAAAGTAGAGATGAGATAAGACCAGGAGACTGAGAATAAAGGAAATGGAACATGGAGACACAAAACACGAGATGGAGACAATCAGACCATAGGAAACACAAGCAAACAGTAGGTAATATCAAGACTAGTGTATGAGGAGTTACTCTACATCTTATATACTGACTATAGGAGAGCTCCGGGAACAGCAGAGGGTGGCAGCGGAGCTTGGCAGAGCTGCACGGGGCTAAACAGGTGTTGGCTGGGTCAAGGGAAGCATTCTGAGGGACGGCAGGTGTGGCGGTGAAACTTGGCAGGGTCATACTGGATCAACGGGTGTCAGGTATGATTAGGAGGCGGGCCGTGTCAGGTTTTGATGTGATCAGTCAAGGGCGCAGGCTGTCCTGAGGTTGTCATGATGCTCTGGAGTGGTTCGGGAAAGTCCGGGGACTGAACTGGTGATGTACAATGAAGCCAGGAATTATTGGGGGAGGGGTTCACATAGTTGAAGGTGGGTCCAGGGAGCCGGAGGAAGCGTTGGTGGCTGTGGAGAAGTTGTTGAAGTTGGGCAGGGGGCCGCTGAGGTTTGCTGGAGAAGTGTCAGAGTTAGCTGGGGCGGCCATGGGGGAAGAGGGTGGCTTAGGGAATTTGATGGGGTGTTGGGGGAGACTCCCAGGGAGTAGGGCAGGTTGGGAACACGTGTGGGGCTTAGGGAGCAGGTCGTGACACTTACAATCATAATACTTGACACCTGTTGACTCTGTGCAGCTCCCTCAAACCCTGCCGCCCTATCCAACCCCTGCCAGAATGTTCTAGTAGCCAGTATATAAGTCATATGGTACTCTCCACATACCCTAGTCTTGATATTACATTTACTGGTTACTTGTGTCTCATGTTTCTCCTCTATCTGTTTCTCCTCATATCTTGAATCTATCTCTTTTCTCTGCTTTGTCTCATCTTGCCTCTGTCTTGTCTCGATTGTGCATATTTCCTTTGTTTCTCTAAGTCCTGTATATACCCAATATTAGTACAAACTCTGTGCACATGCCATGAACTCCGAACATTCTTACAACCCTCCAGACCTTGCCCCTGCTTGATCCCAAAACCCTACCATTCTTGATTAATCTCTTATCAGACTCTGGCTCTGATCCCACCACTCCCAAAGCCTCTGTCTACCCGCACTCTGTGATGCCTTAACAAACTCATCTTCTATGCCTGCCCAAGTTCAGACATCTTCTGCACTTGGTCTTAGACCCTCCTGGACCATCCTGGACTTGCTCGGACTACTCCCTGTGAGCTACCCTTGCAAGTTTCACTAAGTCCACACCCTCCCAAAGCACTAGGTTATAAGTGCAGGACACCAAGTCTGCCTAGTAAGGATTTGCCCAGTGTTGCTAAGCCTCCATAGTCAGTGGAACCTGACAAGAAGGGTGTGTTGAGGGTCTGGTAGGAGTAGAGGTGGACATTGTGGTGGGTCCTGAAGGTGCCAGCACAGCAACTACTGGCACAACATTGCCTGAGCATTGCTTCTGCAGTATGCAGACTCGCTTCTTAGCTATCCACTTTCCAATAACCATGAGGGCTTCTCCAATCTGCTGATTGAAGCCCCTGATAGAGACAAACTGGTGGTCTTCTCTAGCTGAGCCAACCATAAAGGCAGCTAGGTGGGTGCCAGAGATGTCGAGGGCTTGTTTAAGGCCCTGCCCCTGGTGACCAACCACATGTGCAACCAGAGAGTTGAGGAGCTCAAGTGCACACTCAAAACATGGGGTATGACCATCCATAGGAGGGAGGTTCTAAGCAGAGGGGATGGTAAGGGGAGCATTAGAGATAGGGTGCACTATACATTGGGGGATCCAAGAGGTGGTCACAATAGAGGATTTGGTGGAAGGCTTGGGCTTTGGCTGCCCAGAAGAAGCCGCCTGCATGGCCAATCCCTTGGGAACCAAGCAGCCACCCATACTAGGCTGCAAAGCTGTTCAGGCAGAGGCCACAGTGGTCTGGGAAGTGGGTGGACAAGTGAGCTCAAGTGCCGCTAGCCTGCATTTGAGCCCCTCAACATGAGTTAGCAGTTTCATGATAGATGTCATGGGGTCAAGCAAGCCAGCAGGAGAAGAGAAAGACAACATAGAGCCTGTAGAGGATAGGGTGAGGTTGAAGTAGGTTTTAGGTTGGATGTTGTGGACTAGAGATGTAGACATCCCAACTCTTTTGAATATAGGATCTAGTAGTTCAGAGTGCCTTTCACATAGGCCAAGACATGCAGTAAGGCTTTTCAGTAGGCCAGGCCAGGATCAGACTGGAAATGTGCAAGTAAGGTTACAGGAAAAGATAAATCAGGTCTGGTGGCCTGAGCCCACAAAGCTTCCAGCAGTTGTCAGTATGGTTTGTCTAACATAAACACTCATTTGGCTTTGTTTTTGGGGGACATGTCATTTGTGAGGATTATGCCAGAGCAAGTGGCATGTATCTAGGATTGCAGTCAGTCATATTAAATCTTTTGAGAACTCACATAAGGTATGATTTTTGGGAGAGTGATATGGCTCCTGTGTTGGTATCTTGATGTATTGCCATTCCAAGTATGAAGTCCAGTTTGCCCAGGTCCTTCACTTTGTAGATGCACCCCAGCTCTTGCTTTGTTCCTTCTGCCTCCTTGTTTTGTTGTTGAGAAACCAAATGTTTCATTGTTGAAAGTGTTTGTGATGGTTCTTTTGGTTCCAACCTTTCTAGATCAAATTCAGTATCCACACCATCTAGGGTCTAGTACTAATCCAAACTGCCTTGCATTGGTCTGTAAATGGTTTTCTGGAGTTACGCTAGCCTCTCCTTCCCTCCCAGAAAACCAGGCAGTAGTTGCATATAGATGTTGTGCTCAAGTATACTGTTGAGATAAGCAGATATAAAGTTGACTTGCCATATGTGGAGACCTTCCTGCATGGCAGTTGCCACAGACATGTGAAGCAACTCCAAAAAAACCATGGCCACATATGTTTCATCAAAAACCTCTTCTGCTATCTGAGAGTAGCCCTTTGCTACCAAACATGCTGTACATCTTGTAACTTTTCCCTCTGCATTGAACTTGTTGGCATATACTCATTCACATCCCACAACATTCTTTGCCTTTAGTACTTCTGACTCCTCCACCAGCTCAAAGACTCTATGCTTGTTCATCATCCTTAGCTCTTTGTCCATCACCAGCAAGTCTGGTCATTTCATAGCTTCCAAGTATGTTCATAGCACTTGTAGTTCATCCTCATCATCTGCTCCTGTTGTTATGGCTAAATATGTATAGAGTCCCTCTGCCATCAATGCTATTGGTAAGTCATCTCTGGCAGCCTATTCTTCATCCTCAGCCCTAGCTTCTTCCTTGCATTGGATAGTCTTCCTTGCAGCTATAAGTGCTGGCATGGATCTAGTCAAGTGTGAAGAGCATCTGAGTGCCACTACAGGCAATGGATGGGCTAGTGGTGTCTGACATGGGGCAAGTGCTCAGCAATCTCCCATGAGTGCATTAGTGGCATGTCATGAGTGTATTGGGCCACTATCTGGCTGTATCCTTGGAGCCATGAGTTGGCATGTAGGAAGTACACTGTGCATGACTTGTGTATGTATTGCCACACTATCCTACTAAGATGTCACATTGTCCTCTTGTTCATCCAGAAGAGTCAGAGACCTGTGGCCTATCCCCTTGTCAAAGATAGCATCCTGTGATGTAACTATACTATAGATTGGGAACCCTGATTGAAGAGGCAGTAACCACTATTTGCATATGCCACCAGGCAAGTTTTGACTGATCATGGGTCCAATTTTGACTCTATCAGCTCATTAGATACCTTAGCCCATGCTAAACACCTCCATGGTCTCAGGCAGTCTATTTGCTGGCAACAACTTGTCTACATCTCTTTGGGAATAGTGCCTGGGTGTCAAGACAATAGAAGTAAGTTTTGGGTATAAACCTGTGTGGTGGCAGCCTCAGCCCATAGCTCTTTAGGCAGCCTGCTCTCTACAAGCATGCACCTGACTCCCTCAAGGATGGTTTGGTTAGCACATTTTGCCAGACCATTTTGAGTGTGGGCATACAGGGTAGTAATGTTCAGTATAATTCTGTCCATGTATGTTAGCCATAATTCATTAACCCACTCTCTACCTGCATCAACCCTTACTTCCTTGAGCTTTCTGGTTTGGTGCTCAGACTCCATGTGGTACAATGTAAAGGCAGTCAAGATTGTTATAGTGTTGAAATATAAAGATAGGTAAGACAATCCCCCATCAATGGCCACTATCATGTAAACAGCCCCTTCTAAGGATGTTATACTAGATGGCCCCCAAAGATCAATATGCATGCAGCCATTTGGTGATCCCTCTGGCTCTACCTTAGCATCATAGGGTCAAGACACATGTTTGCCATACATGCAGTTTTGCATAGTCCCAGTGCCTTTAGGTCTCCTTTTACTATTAGACCATCTACCAAGTTGTCAGTAAGAGCCTTTCTGATGGTTTTGATGCTTGCATGTCCAAACCTTTGGTGCTAGATTTCAAGTGTAGTTGGCTTTATTTGGAATTTGGCCATTAACACCATTGGTGCACTTGTACCTCCCAGGGAACTCAGAAGATACATTTCTCCATCCTGTCAGATTCCACTGACTCAGGGGCTCAGCAACACTGGGTGAATCCTTACTAGGTGGACTTGGTGTCCTGCACTTATAACCTAGTGCTCCAGAGGGTGTGGACTTGGTGAAACTTGTGAGGGGAGCTTACAGGGAGTGGTCTGAACAAGTCCAGGGTGGTCCAGGAGGGTCTAAGACCAAGTGCGGGGGATGTCTGAACTTGGGCGGGTTTAGAGGACAAGTTTGTTGGTGCGTTATGGAGTGTGTGTAGACAGAGGCTTTGGAAGTGGCGGGATCAGAGCCAAGGTCTGATGGAGGATCAATCAAGAGGGTAGGGTTTCAGGACCAAGCAGGGACAAGGTCCAGAGGGTCATAAGAATGTTTGGGGTTCATGGCATGTGCACGGAGTTCGTACTGATGTCAGATATGTACAGGACTTAGGAAAACAAAGGAGATTATGCACAGTTGAGACAAGACGGAGGCAAGACAAGACAAAGCAGAGGAAAGAGATAGATTCAAAACAGAAAGTAGAAACAGATAGAGGAGAAACACGAGACACAAGTAACCAGTAAGTGTAATATCAAGACTAGGGTACTAAGAGCTATCCTACGGCTTATATACTGACTACTGGAACACTCTGGGGAAGGGCGGATACAATGGCGGGGTCTGGCAGAGCCAAGCAGAGCCATTGGGTGTTGGGTATGATCAAGGGGCGGGTCGTGGCGGTATCCTGATAAGTTCAATGGGAGGCACAAGCCACTCTGGGATTGTCAGGGTGCTCCGGAGTGGGTTGGTGAATCAGGGGAATTAATGTGAGGCATGCATCAGGACCCAGAGCAGTGGTAAGGGTTTCAGGGATTCAGGGGAAGTGCTGGCAGCTGTGAGGAAGGCATGGAAGTTGTCCTGGAGGCCATCAGAGTTTGCCGGAGAAGCATCGGGTTTGTCTGGGGTGGCCATGGAGGGTGTTCAAGGGTTGGGGAATTGGTAAGATATTAGTGGGGCTGGGAGTGGGGTTGGAGGCTGGGAGTGGGTTGTGACATTACCCCCCCTTCAGTGTTGAGACCCTTGAGACATGGGGCAAAGTCCGGGGATTGGTGGGGCATGGGAATCGAAGTTGAGGCATATTGATCAAACCACAGTTGGCAGCAGTGTGATAAACAAAGTCAAAGTGTGGCCGCCACTTGTCAGGAGTCTATCCCAAGTTATTAAAAAGGGTCAGACGCACCCTGGACCTTCCATTCTGACTTATGCCCTCTTCCACCTATTCCCCATCTTCTGCGGCCTCACCCGCATCAACTCCTGTTCCTTCGTCAACTGAGAGGTCCAAGCTTTGTCGCAGTTGTTGGCGGGTTGAGGCCATGTATAGGAGTCATGAGTCCCAGTTTCCCTATTTGTGCTTCGGAGTTGCTGACCTTTTGTTACAGAGTTGTCAGCAGCAGTAGCAGGCCCGTCAGGGCTCCAATCCCAAGGCAGGGGCTTGGCGGGGCCAGCTTTGACGTCTGCGGCACATGCTGCAAGGTCCAACTTTGCTCCGAGGGAGATTCAGGTAGTTCCAGAGGCATTGCAGGTTCCTCAGTCAGAGATGATCCTGAAGAGATTTGCAGAGGCCATAGGGCAGGCGTGGGGTCCCCCGACCTTGGAGTGGTGCCAGGAGGAAGCTCCAGTGAGTACATTTCTATTGTCATGCCTGCTCCAGAGCTGATTGGTCTGCAGTGCACCATCTGTGCCCGACGTGGAGACACCTGCTCATTTGAAGAGCCAATGTGAGGGTCCTGACAGGATATGTCAGTATGCATCCTGTGCCACTCAAGGCATGAGAAGTGCCCCATTTCGTTGAGTTGGCGGGTTGGCTTGCATATTGGAGGAGCAGGGGTGGTGTAAGGGGACCGGTCCTCGGACCGTGTTCCAATCCTAGTTCAGCCTAGTTCGTGAGCACTGACACTATATCTAGTCGGGCTCCGGACTGCCGGACCCTTCCTTACTCCCTTTCCGTCTCGGCTCCTCGGCCTATTGGGTATTTTGGACTTGGCACCTGATCTATTATCGTTATCTTATCTGATCCTAATACTCCGGACCGATTAGTCAATATGTTGTAGTCATTGGCTCCGCACTTAGTCATGGGCTGTAGTCAGCAGCCTCTGGCTTAGTCAGTAGTTACTTAGTCATGCTTAGTCATACTTAGTAAT
>JABFYK010058667.1:0-10320 GCA_018849495.1 Termitomyces sp. T123_Mx157 | reverse complement strand
TGGATTAATCTTCCGATCGAGACACAGGTATCTATCGAGTATGGAATTTCCTTCACTCAGTTTTGTCAGTCCTGCTGCACTCCTGACCTTGAAACTGATGATTTATACATTTCCTTTACTCACTGGGTAGTACTTATATCATAATATTAAAGCTTCGTGGACTAGTACTTGACGTTAGTACAGTATTCAAATATGAAGTAGTAGATTATGTTAAAGGTGGTCCATTGTCCAACAATTAGGATCGGCTTGCTGATTGGTCGGTGAAAGCAACTGGCTCGAAACGTGGTCCCGACGCAAGGCAAGGGTGAATATGACGTCATGAGAAATATTCTTGCAGATATTTATAAATAATTTCGACATTTGGCGCGGAACATCTCAGTAATCAGTCGTAAATCATCCATTCTGTCATTCGTCCTTGTTTTCTACTTCATCCATATGGCGCAATCCTCTCGTGAAATCATCAATGTCCAGGTCTGTCTAACGCGTTTTTCAATCTGCTCAACGCAGTATTCGATGCATGATGTAGGCCGGTCAAGCAGGAAACCAAGTATGTGCCATTCAACACAGACCCACTGTTTTGATCGTCGCGTCTGTGAATGTCCTGAAAATCAGCATAGGTCGGGGAGACATTCTGGAATATGCTTCTAGCGGAGCACGGGCTCAATGAGCAGGGCGTGAGTTTCCCTTGTGTTGTTATGATGAATTGTATCACCTGGTATGCTCATATCAAGATAGATGTACAAGGGATCAGACGACCTACAACTTGCGAGGGTGAATGTCATATTATTATGAGCTCTGGAACTCAGATATGCTCATGTTCGAGATCGCCAGGCTGGTGTATACTTTTCTGAAGTGGAGGGGATGGGCAGCAGGGGTAGTAAATTCGTACCGAGGAGCATCCAGGTCGATCTGGAGGCAGGTGTATGCAACAAAGCGAGTACGACTCTTGCTTTGCGTGTTTGATCTCTCATTTTCTTGCAGCTCCGTAGCGGATCGTTGGGTGATTTGTTTCGTCCAGACACCTTCATAACTGGTGAATCCGGCGCGGGAAACAACTGGGCCAAAGGATGTGAGTGTGATGACTTCCGTTTATTCTTTGTTGTGGCTGAGCATGGCGGATTGCACAGTCTACACTGAGGGTATGCCACAAATCTGTCACCAATATTCGCATCATTTCTGACACGATAGCCAAACACAGGTGCTGAACTTATCGATTCTATCTTGGCACGCAGAAAATCCTATCGTTACCCTGCGGTCTAATGATTGCAATTACAGGATGTCATTAGGAAACAGGCCGAAGCATGTGATTCTTTGCAAGGCTTTCAAATCGTTCACTCCCTCGGCGGTGGTACCGGTGCTGGCTTAGGCAGTCTCCTACTTTCCAAGATACGAGAGGTAACCGTCAAGCATCAGGCCTCCATCCATGTCTCATGCAGTATGACAGGAATTTCCTGATCGCATGCTGTCGACATTCTCCATCATTCCTTCTGTCACAGTAGGTCTCGGATCATAGCTCATGAGATGAGTCTAAGCTTTATCTTTCTAGGTTTCTGAAACTATCGTCGAGGTACGTTATCCTACTTAACGTTCTATTAATCTCTCATTGATCTCTTCGACAGCCTTACTATGCTTTCTCTGCATCAGCTGGTTGACAATGGCGATCTCACGTTTTGCATTGACAATGAAGCCTTGTAAACCCTTTCCCTCGTAGGTTAGGATGATGTACTCACGTGAATATTGATCAGATACGATATCAACACGAAGACCCTCAAGATCGCCAGTCCCGCCTTCGGGCATCTTAATGATGTGAGTTGTCCTGCCATGTAAAAGCATCCATCTGAAATTAAAACATTCGAAAGATTATTGCACGAGTGATGTGTGGAGTTAGCACTAGCCTCCGGTTTCCGGGCCAACTTAACGGGTTTGTTGTGACCCATTGGGTTTCGTATTGAGTGATTTACAATTACCCCCATAGCGACCTGAGGAAATTGGGGATGAATCTCGTTCCGTTCCCTCGGGTGTGTCTTCCGACCTTATTGTCTTGATGTTCAGTGGCTGGACTAATATATAATGCGCTGCCAAGCTTCACTTTCTCATGCCAAGCTATGCGCCCTTTTATAACGCCCAGTCCAGAGCTTTTGAAAGGTTTTCAGTGCCCGAACTTACTAAGGCGTATGTACCAGAAATTTCAACTCTGTTAGGGTTAACTAAGCTTCCCAACAGTCTCTTTGACCGGAAGAATCTCCTTGTGGCATGCAGCCCGGAACATGGGTATGTCATGCAACTTATCACACAGAAATGAACTGAGATAGAAATGTATTACCTAGTCGTTACTTGACTGCTGCTACCATTTTCCGTGGCAAAATCTCGTCAAGAGAAGTAAGTGGCGCATTTCCGAGCATAGGCCCCGATGTCATTATTTGCCCTCTAGGCAGAAGTAGGTTGAATACCTATTATGGCACTGTCCCGACCTTTTAATGTGCGTGTGGTATATAGGTATCTGTACATGATTTGCAGAGGAGGAACTCTTCGCGCTTCGTAGAGTGGGTCTTGCTTTTGATTCATTTGAAAATGAATTGGGTCAAATTCACGTCTTAGGTGGATACCCGACAATGTCTCTGTGTCGCTGGTATCTGTCCCCCCTGTCGGACAGAGTCAGGTATGTCTAGCTTTGTTTGGACCAGTCTAGTGGTGAATGCTGATATTCCCCCTTTAGTCGGCCACTGGCTTGTCCAATTCTACAGCTATTCAAGAGGTCTTCAAGCGTACTGCTCAGACGGTGCGGTTTCATTCTTGACCTTTCATTCCTCGACAAATATCCGGTTCGTCTTTGTTGAATTGTTTTTTTTTTCATTTAGTTTGCCTCAATGTTCAAGCGGAAGGCTTTCTTGCATTGGTGAACTTGTCGCCTGCTCATGATTTTCTTCTTGCTGATTCGGATCCTAAAGGTATACTGGAGAAGGCATGGACATTATGGAATTTAGTGAGGCTGAGAGCAACACACATGATCTGATGTATGTTGTCATCAAGCCCTTTTAACTAGAATATTGACTCAAGGTTGTTTATAGTTCCGAGTACCAACAAGTGAGCGAGCCTATTTCTTCCATCATTTGACCTGACTTTTTCATTTACTTTAGTATCAAGAAGCGACCGTTGAAGGGGATGCAGAGGAAGAGGTCGAGGAGGCCAACGAATAGCACACGCTGGTCAAATTAAGTTCAGATCGTATAGATAATTTTTCGTTGCTCCTCTGCCAGCGATCGACTATTCTAGGACTGATCTATAATTCTGCGATCTCATCTGAAGTTTGTTTTATGTCATGTTCTCAGAATATCATGATGTTTTTGTTTCTGAAGTTTTTGAATTCTAAGATCGACTTCTGATTCTTATCTTCCTTACGACTGGTGAGTTTCGCCGATGTTTTGCCCCAGGAGAGGCAAGGACACACGCTAATTCTAAATCTGGAACTTTTTCTGGCATAGAACGTGAGTTTTTCCCTTGTTCAGCCTTCTTCAATAAATCCCTGCAAGAAGGATTCGTATATGTCACTACCTTCTCTCTCATGGCGTTATTTTAATGATCCGAAAGGCAACTATTATACATCTTTAGAGCGCAGATCACATTCCGTCGGGTGTCCCCCGGGAAAGTCGATTATGTTCAACTTTATCCCGCACTCGATTGACATCCCGGGCTGTGCCGACTGACCAGTCTCCTCGCCGCATGGCCTAAGCATGGCCAGAATTTCGCATGAACACTAGATAAACTGGGATATGTATCTACAGATATATAAGAACAAGCGACTTTTCGCATAACCAAAGCTCAGCCATGTCGACATCTGCTCGTCTTCCTGCTCGCTTTGCCAATTTAAAACACGAAATCGCAGACCTGTATCCAGATTTTCAAGAACGTGTGACTCAGGCGTGGGGTGAGATAATCGCTCAGCTCAAAGTTGTCAACGCAGATATCGCCCAAGCAGGCTCTGATGTAAGTCGTCAAGCTCAGTCGAATGTTCAGTCGTCTAATCTTGAATGGACACAGTACATTCCTCAAGTAAATTTCGCAGATCTGGACAAGCTTGAAGAAGAGGAGATTGACAAGATCAGGAGAAGAGGAAGCGTCATCATACGAGATGTGGTGCATGACGCTGAAGCAATCCGATGGAAGACTCAGTTAGAAGAATTTGTGAAGACTAATCCTGATGCGATTGGTTTATCTAATTTCAAAATTTACATATCGTGAAGCTGACGCGCCTGGAATTCTCTAGGTGTCCCTGAGAATGACAAACAGTTCTTCATGCTCTAGTTCGTGTTGCTGAAATCTAGAACCTACAGCAAGACAATGATTACTCTTATTCTAGCTGGACGAAGCCGCAAGTGGAAGCACGTTCTCATCCCAACATGCTCGAAGCGTCAGCGTGGCTGAACAATCTCTATCATCCCAAGACAAACGATGGTCCTATTGAAGGCGTTGACCTTTCCACGCCTCTCACATACGCCGATCGATTCCGTATCAGGCGCCCAGGTAATTCTTGGGCCCTTCATCCTCCCCATGTCGATGGTGAGGCGATACCTCGGTCCTCATTCTTGACCTTGCTAAGAAAAAAAAAAAAAAGGTGGCACTATCGAACGATGGGAAGACCCCGCTTTCAGAGAGTGTTTCTCCGATATCTTGTCTGGTAATTGGCGCTTACATGACCCGTACGAATTGAAAGGACGCCTTAACGCTTCAACCTCAAGGTATGACCGCCCGAGCCAGGTAAGTCCATCTTTATCTTGGATCCACGATGACCTGGCTCTAATATCTGGTACAGGCGAGTGTCTTCAGGACTTTCCAGGGCTGGCTGGCGATGAGGTAAGATCACAGTCTTGAATGTGAGATCTTGAGTTCCAATGCAATTGAAAATTCTTAGTGAGACGGCACCAACACAAGGGACTCTGAGGGTCTATCCTGATGTCCTCCTGTCAAATTCGTATCTTATTTTACGCCCATTCTTCCGGCCCAAAGCTCCTGCTGGTTCTCTTGATTTCCTGAATCGGGAGAACTGGGAATTCGGTACGCCTCAAAACTGTCGTGTTCTACTGTCTTTATTTTGCATTCCTGGTCAGATATCTCCAGTCCCGAATTCCCGGGAATCTATCCGAAAGATGGTGGTTATTATGGTCCTCAACCAACACCGGAAATGCATCCTCATCTCGAACTCGAGAAAACGATGACATCGGTACCTAAGGTCTATCCAGGGGACACCGTATTTTGGCATTGCGATGTTGTCCATTCAGTGGAACATGAACACATGGGGACGGGGGACTCTGCAGGTACATTGATATCATAAATCGACATTGCATGAAACTGACTTCCGTTTCAGTCATGTACATTCCTGCTGTTCCCCTTACACCACTCAACCTTAAATATGTCGAGCGACAGAGGGAAACATTTTTGAAGAGCCAATGCCCTCCCGATTTCCCTAAAGGACCCGGCGAAGCCACCTTTACTGGAGTTGGGAAGACGGATGATATTCTTTCGCCAGTCGGAAGAAGAGCGATGGGATTGCCCATCTCTGTTGCCTGAAATGCAACAAAGTGCCAAACCACTAAGTATTCAAGTGGATTAATACTTCATCGCGTCACCTCAGGCGATCACAGCCCAAATGAATAGTACTTCACTGCGTTAAATGACCTCATAAACAGACCCTGGTCTCGACGGCTTCGGCCATGCAGAACAAAATGACATTACCCTAAGGAGGATTGGCAGTCATTTAAACAATCATCTCACTTATTCATTGTATCTTCTCTCATTCCTGACCAATCTATGAGTCCACGGACAATGGGCATACGGCCTAAGTTTCTAGATGGCAGTAATTTCAGTAGCCAAGAACTGCTTATTCTGTCTTATTCACCAAGAAAGATGCCCCTTCAAGGGTGATTGCAATATAAGGTTACTCATCTGAAAATTTGAGGTTAGTGCTTGTGTGCCATATGTTTCTGATGATTGCAGGTTTTATGTTAGCTTTTCATTCACAGTGCAGGAGGATCTGGCAAAACCTTTGTCTGCAACACTCTGGCTTCTGCTGTTTGGTCCAATGGAGATGTGGCCTTATGTGTATTGATGGTGTAGTGGATCAGTGTAATTAACACTACTATGCAATTCACATTTGTGGATATGGTATCTTATCTATGAGACATTCATGAAAACATTCATATCTACATACTTAAAAACTGAGTAGTAGAAATGGTAACTGTAAGGGGACTGGTCTGTCTGTACTGGTTCCACTCTAACCAGGCCTAGCCTGGGCTCAGTACTCTATCTAGCCATCCCTGGGGCTGCCTAGCTCTTTCTTACTCCCTTTCCATCTTGGCATCATCACCTGACAGGTCAGCTGGTTTCCAGCCTCTGGGACCTACCCTATGTGACATTGATGCCTCCTTACAGGTTGTCAGGACTCCTACACAGTGCTCCCTCTCTAGCCTGCTGCACCCCATCCTACTCCCTAGCTCTTGCTGTGAGCACCTGACCCTACTCTACTACCTTGACATGCCACTCTATGCACTCCCTCCCCATACTTTGGGGTGGTAGTGTTGCCCCTTGCCTGCTGCTGCTTTGATGCCTTGCTTGCTCCCTGCTTGTTGCTCACCGCTGCTCATTGGTCCCTGGGCCATGTTGGCCTTTCTCTAGTGCCAGATGACCACTTGTGCACCTGGCCTCCAATCCTCAGCACATCCCTGCCTCTTGTCAACACCACCACTTGATCTACAGCTTGCCCCTTGTCTGTAAGGGGACAACCCTACATGGGGACTCCACTCTATTCAGGCCTAGCCTTATGGACATACCAGACCAGCTGCCTGTCTTTCCCTGCTCCTTCCCATTGCTTAGTAGTCACCTGCCATAGACACAGACTCTACTCTCTGCTTAGTCATATTGATTACTCACTGATTACTCATCTTAGTCATAGTGCTTAGCATACCTGGGCCACTTACAAACATATAGTATTAGTCATAGCACAGCCATGGATGTAGTATATAAGCCGGTCGCAAGGATAGAATATCCTTCAACTGATCAATAACAGCATTCCCCAGGTCTATCCAGTGAATTGACTGTGAGCTCCATAGCATTGTCCAACTCTGTCTCTGCTTAGCTTCAACTCTTGTCCGCCACTCATCTGTCTTAGTACTCACTTGTCACTCACTTGGCTCTTGGCCTCCATGCTGCTTGATAGGTTTATCCCGCACCATGAGTGTTCCCCTCACATTGTCTGCTCCTGGCCTGCTGCTGCTCTTATGCTGGCCTGCCAGTTGCTCACTTGTTGCTTGCTGTAGCTTGCTGGTAATCTCTTCATTGGCTGGCTGTTGACCAGACCCCTTACTGCCACCACCTCTTTACACTGTGTATGGTGTTCTACAACTATGACACAGCTTAAACCACTATGCTCTCTAGCTCTGGCCTGCTATGCTTGTGGCCCACTCTACTCTGCTCTTTTGCAACATTCCCTACCCACCCACAAAGCCTTGCCCATTGGTTCACTGGACCTTGAGGGGGGGGTGATGTAAGAGGACTGGTCTCTCTGTACTGGTTCCACCCTAGCTAGGCCTAGCCTTTGGGGCTTGGCACTCTATCTAGCTGTTCCTGGGGCTGCCTAGCCCTTTCTTACTCCCTTTCCATCTTGGCATCATCACCTGACAGGTCAGCTGGTCTCCAGCCTCCAGGACCCACCCTATGTGTCATACTTAGTTACATACTTTGTCTTGGCATTACTCATCACTGATTATTGTTGCTTATCTTACTCCTATGACATACTGGCCTGCTTACTCCATAGCCTGTAGTCAGTGGTCCCCTTGTAGTCATATGGTAGTAGTCATCAAACTAGCCAATGTAGTATATAGGAAGGGCTTGGAGATAGGATATCTCCAGTCCTGACAATAGCACCACTTCCAGGTCTATTCACTAGCAGGACTGTATGTTTGGCAGTGCAGCCCCTCACCTTCTGCCTCACTCACCCACCCTTTGCCTGCTATGCCTTGTGCCAGCTTGCTTGTTGCTCACCTCCTGGCTTGATGGTCAGGATGTGAGTGGCTGGCCTGGCTTGGACTATTCATAGTTAACACTCCCTTACAGTAACTCAAGTTTTTATTGTTCTCTTGCACCTCAGTGGAAATTTGTGTAGTAATACTGGTGTGCTCCACCCTCTTTACATATTTTGAACATTCAAAGTTACTTAATACTGCTATGCACCACTGCAATTGGAACCCCCTTTGCTTGATCAACTTAGAGACACCCATTTGCTACTAGCATAACAATCACATCAACAAACTCCAACCATAACCTGCAATGCTCATATAACCCAGCACTAGAGGAGGGGGTAGTGCTCCTGGCTACTAAGAGAGAACTGAAAAAAAAACATATTAACTTGTGCAACTCACTACTGTGGTTCATGGTCACATGTGTACCATGACACTTGCCCCCTTCTTGTAAGGCTTGAGCTCAGAAATTGAGAAATAAAATGTACTCATACTGAATAGAAAAAGAAACAGGAATGCAAGTCATCAGGTTCTATTGCCCCTTCATTGTGTTCCATGTCTTTTTGTTCTCCCTTAAACCTTGTATTGCATTGAGGGCATGCAGCATATTGTACTCCTTTAACCACTTGTCCTTGCTCTTGTCATACTCCTTCCATCAAACCAAGAACCCTGTCACCCCACCCCTAGTTCTCTATTCCTTGAGGATGTGCTCAATCTTGACCTCCTCTCCTCTCTCTATCTGCACCAGCAGTGGTGGTTCTTGCTGGTGTCCTACTATAACACCTCCCACACTGTGACTTTGAGCAAGACTAACCACAATGGATAGTCAGCCATGAAGTGACCTGTCTTACCACACTTGTAACATTTCTTTGATAGGATATGATTTGCACAGTCAATATCCATGGCCTTGGGGTCCTTCAATAGCAGTGGTGGTGCTATGCACACTGGCAGTGCAGCAGTGGGTACCATAGCTGGTTGTGGAGCCCTAGCCACACCCCCACCCTGCCACTGACCTTTCCTCCTGACCACCATGTCCACAAGCTTGCTCTCTCTGCATAAGAGAATGTCCCTTGCCTTCTCTGCTGTGGCAAAGTCTGTGTTGATGAGGGCCTTCATGGGCTGCTGCATTCAACTCTTTCCAGAAGCAATTTTTGATGTACTTGCTATTGGCATTGGTCACACCAAGTTTTCCTTCCAACTCAAAGACTACTGTGCAGTAGTCCATAATGGACCTGGAACCTTGTTGCAGCACAGTAATGTGTTTGAGCACATCCTGCACAAAATTGTGCAATCTGAACACTGCTCATAAATCTGTGAGCCAAGCCATCCAGACAAAGTGCTGCAGGTGCAACACAGAGTCTTCAGCACCAGTCATGATAACACAAGACCAAGTGAGGGCCAAACTGCTCAGGTATGATTGCACTCACAGAATCTTCTGATGTTTGTCCCTGAACCTTTCGAACTTAGTGACAGCCTTGACTTGGCTGGTGAACTGGTCTGCAAACTGCCTGAAAGCTCTATCATATTTCTTGGAAGGACTGATGTTGGGCCTTGGGCCTGCACTCTGACCACCATGCTCTGTCTCAGCCACCTTGTTTGCCAGTGCCTCAAAACTGTCCTGGAGTTTCCTCAGCCCAGCCTGGAGCTGCACCATCACCTGCATTTGGGTTGTGAGGTTCACCTGAGTGGCCTGGAAAACCATCTTGGCAATGCAGTTCTCCAAAGGAGTCAGGTTGCCTAGGATCTTGGGAGTGGTCATCTCAAAATCTTTTTTGAATTTTTATTCAAGTATTAGGCTGTTGTGTGCATTTCACAAAGTGGTGCCACAGCAAGACTGTTTATGAGATTTATTGATAATAAGTACACATGGTATGTTGTAACATATCTGTTTATAAGATGAATAGAACTAAAGAAAACATATCAACTTGTGCAACTGACTACTATGGCTCATGGTCACATGCATACCATGACAGTGGTAGTATTCAATAACTCAACAAAGTTGGTTCTGGGAAAAGAGTGGGATGTTCAAGTAGACTCTGCTGCACTGCTAGGCTTGGCAAAGCCCAGCAGCATGAGGACTAGAGAAGAGCTAGTCAGTATTGATCTCATCTACAATGAAAAGAAAAACAGCCCCAAGATGGCTGAAGTAAATACAGTGTGGTGTGACAGCAAATATGAGTCTGAGAAAGGAGCCCAGGTACATAGAAACTATGGGGTCAGGGCTCCATCTGTAAGGGCAACTTCTGGAGGCTGTGGCTAAGTCACACAACTGGCAGAGGGAGATCCAAAGTCTATTCAGTACTGTACAAGG
>JABFYK010058666.1:0-10343 GCA_018849495.1 Termitomyces sp. T123_Mx157 | reverse complement strand
TCCCCAATGCCAGTGTTTGGAAAATTAACTCTAGAGCTTCTGAGACTAACAACCCCAAACCCACTAACTCCAGAATCCAACCAATCATCTTAATCTGCCTCAATCTCCAGACTCACTGTGCACAGCCAATGCCAGTGTTTGGAAAATTAACTCTAGAGCTTCTGAGATCAACAACCCCAAACCCACTAACTCCGGAATCCAACCAATCATCTTAATCTGCCTCGATCTCCAGACTCACTGTGCACAGCCTCCTACAAATAAAACCAACAGATAGCCCTTGGTCAAAAGTACTTGTGACCAAAAGATGGGAGGCCTACAATGAGTGGGAGGCCCAGAATAAAGGAAACAAATGCACAGTCCCCTGACAGCCCTGCCCTTGGTAACCTACCATGTGCACAATCAGAGAGTCAGGAAGCTCAAGTGCACACTTGAAACATGGTGTATGACCATCCATAGGAGGGTAGTTCTAAGCAAGGGGTATGGTGAGAAGAGTATTAGTAGTAGGGCACAATACATGTTGAGGGATCCAAGAGGTGGTAGCAATAGAGGGTTTGGTAGGAGGCTTGAGCTTTGGCTGCCCAAGAGGAACCACTTGTAAAGAAAAAGTCCCTGATTGCTTGATCCACTGGTGAGATAGGGTAGATCCCTTGTATGGCACACGGGGCATCTAGGTGTCTCCGGTAGAACTCCTTGACAAGTCCAGGGGTGTGTACATTCTCCTGTGGCTCCAAGGAGATGTCTTTGAGTCCATAGCCTTTCCACTTCACCTTGTACTGTAGTCATCTCCAGAATAAATGGCTGTCCAGGATTTCTTCCACTTCATACTCTTCATTGTTGTCAACCACCATGGGGGGCAGTGGAGCTGGCAGGTGTTGCCCCAGGATTGGATCCTCAGGGGCTGGGGTTAGTTTGACCACATTGAACACTGGATGAAGCTGGTGCATTCCCACAGAGAGTCAGAGTCAATAGGCTAAGGATCCTACCAGTTGTTCCACCATGAACAGCCCTAACTGGCAGTGTGCCAGCTTTTTTGAAGGTTGGGTGGTAGTAATATCAGAGGCATCCAGGTAGACTCAATTCCTGGGCTGATATTTGTGCTCTGGAGTCCTCCCGCAGTTGTAGTATTGTGCCATGTCCTCTCTTGCTTTTTTCAGTGTGGCTTGGGCCTCCTCTTGTGACTTCTTCATCTGGTCTACAAATTTGTTTACTGCCTCATTCTCCAAGGATTGGGCCCGGGGTTCAAAATCCATGCATGGGTGCCATCTGGTGTTGAGGAAGGATGAGGAGAACTGGGTGGATGTGTGAATGTAGTTGTTGTACTAGAATTTGGCATTGGGAAGGAGTTTGTCCCAGTTATCCTGGCACTTGTTGCAGAAAAGGCAGAGATACTGTTCCAACTCCTGATTCACATGCTCTGTACAGCCATTGGACTGGGGGTGGTAGGCAGTGGTGGTGTGGAGCTTTATTTTGAGTAGTCAGTAGAGCTTCTGGGTAACCTCCACCACAAATTGTGGTCCCTGGTCTGAGACGTAGGCATTGGAGAGGCCATGGAGCTTCTAGACATTCCTCCAGTACAGGTTTGCAGTGCCCATGGCAGAGCAGGTAGTGTGCATTGGAATAAAATGCACTCTCTTGCCATATAGGTCCACCACCACCATGATTGCATTGTATCCATGGGCATCAGGGAGCTCTACAATGAAGTCTACAGATGCTATGCTCCACCATTTCATGGGCACTAGCAGCAGGTGTAGTTGTCTGTATGGAAGTCAGCACTGGGGCTTAGTCCAGAGGCAGAGATTGCAGGTACTGGTGTAGGACCCAATATATCAGGACATCTGGGGCCACCAGTAGTTCCACAATACTAGCTCCAGTATCTTCCACCTCCTAGGGTGCCCTGCAATGTGGGAGTTGTAGTGCTGCTTCACAATCCTCCAATGGAGCTCTGGGACATTGGGGACATAGATTTGGTCCCAGAAGGTCAGGATTCTGTCTTGGAGAGCCCATTTGTCTGCGTGGACTGCCTTGACACCAGTAAGTAGTATGCTCCAATTTCAGTATCCAAGCCACTTGCACCACAAGCTCCTCCTGCTGACCATCCCTGTTATACCACCATATATTCCAGAGAATGTCCATCTCTGCTCTGTCAATAGCCAGGCCCTCCATGACTCAGATTGCAAACAATTTGGGGCAGAGGAGCACTATATCACTGTTATCCCCTTCCCCCATTCCATAGTCTGCTCTCCAAGACAGGGCATCTGGTTTCCCCATGCTCCAGCCCAGCTTGTGGTGCAAGGAGAAGTCAAAGTTGGCAAGGTAGAGGGTCCATTGGACCTGCCAGCAATTGAGTTTCTTGGCCATCTAGAAGTATTTGAGGTTCTTGTGATCTGTCCAAACCTTGAACTTGTGCCACATGCCTTCTAGGAAGTGCTGCCACTCTTCAAATGACTGGATAATGGCCAACATCTCCTTGTCATGGATCTCATAGTTCTGTTCCACTGCATTTAGGCTCTTGGAGTAGAAGGCCACCAGATGCCATTTCCTGTCCTCTGGAGACTGCTGTGAGAGCATTGCTCCTAAGGCAAAGTCAGAGTTGTCTGCCTCTATGAGAAGGAAGCATTGTTGTCTGGGAATAGAAGGACAGGCCCAGAGGTCATGGCATGCTTGAGAGTGTTGAAGGCCATCTGCTCCAGAGGCCCCCAGCTCCACATAATGTCCTTTCCCATGAGGTCAAACAGTGGGTGGGCATGGTGCAAGAAGTCCTGGATGAATCTCTGGTAGAAGTTTGCAAACATGAGAAATGCCTGTACCTCCTTCCTGTTCTGGGGCTCTGGCTAAGCTGCCACACCTGCTACCTTCACCAGGTCTATCTCTGCAGTTCCATGGGAGATGATCAGATCCAGATATTCAATCTGGGTTTGTTCAAACTTGCACTTCTCCAGCTTGAGGTAGAGCTGGTGCTAGCAGAGGCACTCCAGGACGAGATGAGTAATCTGACAATGTTTTTCCAGTGTTTTGGTGTAAATGAGGATGTCATCAAGGTACACACACACTACACCCTCTGCAATGAGGTTCTGGAAGATGTTGTTCATCATGGTCTGGAAGGTGGCTGGGCTGTTGGTGAGGCCAAAGAACATGACGAGCAGTTTGAACAATCCCCAGTTGGTCTGGAAGGCTGCCTTCCACTCATCACCCTTCTGAATGTGCACATTATTGTAACTCCACTGGATGTCTAGTTTAGCAAAGTATTGGGCACCCCAGAGGTTGTTGATAAGCTCAGAGATGAGGGGGAGAGGGTAGCAGTTCTTCACAGTCATGCCATTGAGTACTCAGTAGTTCTGTACCAGTCAGAGGGAGCTGTTCTTCTTCCTGATAAAGAAGACAGGAGAAGCTATTGGGGATTTGGATGGACAGATATATCTAGAGTCCAAGTTCTCCTGAAGGAAGGCATCAAGCTCATCCTGCTTCCTAGGCATGAGGGGGTAGACCTTACAGCTGGAGGGTGTTGAGTTGGGCAGCAGTTTGATGGTGTGGTCCCACTTCTTGTGCTCCAGAAGTGAGTCAAAGAAGGATTTGGAGAACACATCCTCAAACACATGCAGGTAGGGGGGTACCATGTCCTGGAACTTTCAAGGTGCGGTGTTGGTGGTGAAGGCCTGGGCCAGCCTCTGGAACATAGTCTGGCTAGCCCTGATCTCCATGCCGGAGGGTGTTGGATGGATAGTGGTAGCATAGATTCAATCCCCTGCTTCTACCACTTTGTCTGGAAGCTCCGGTTTATGTATCCCCCCAAACTCCCCTCCCCAGTCCTCCTCTGGAGCTCTGCTGCTGATCCAATTGTCCTCATAGAGGGCCTCTCTACAAGGAAATGCCAGAGGCAGGGGGTCTAGGAGGTCTAGGTCAGCAAAGGGAAGATGGCTGGCTTGACATGTGTGGATGGCTGCGCACTCTTGGACTTGGGTCTGGCACTCCACTTTGTCCTCTGCGGTGCAGGCAGAGCACTTCTGAGGGCATCTACTCATGGTCACCTCTCCTTTAGTCCAATCAACCTTGGAATTATGCTCCTAGAGCCATGTAAACTCAAGGATCATGTCTTGCCTTCCCAGGCTAGTGATGGCAAATACAGTGTGCTCCATGTGACTCTGGATAGTGAAGAACCAGGTCAACCATGGAGCTAATTGTGCTGGCTTTGTTGGGCATCCTGTCAATATTGTAGACTAGAATGGGCTTGGAAAGGGGCTGCATGGTCAGGCCATGGTGTTTGATGAACTCCGAGTCCAGGAAGAGTCCTGTTGCTCTGCTATCCAGGAGAGCCATGACTCTGTAGTTCTGCTGAGTGTCTGTCATCTTGATTTCCACATTGAGGTGCAAGGAGTGGGCAGACAAGCCGGAGGCCATCATGTACTGTTGGAGCATTTGGCACATCCAGGCAGGGCTGCACTGGCAGATCTTCAGAGGCATCAGAGAACTTGGCAGGAGTTCCAGAGTTAGCATTTGTACATCTGGAGAGGGGCTTTGAGGTTCTTCTGTCTCAGAATAAAGGGCATTGGAAAAGGCAGTTTCATTTTCTATCAACAGATAAGAGAACCTGTTAGTACCTAGCAACAGAGGCATACACCTCATCTGTTGCTCAACTAAAAATCCCCCTCTAGCTCCGGAGGTGAGGAGCATACGTTGGCTTCCTCCAGAGTGAGCTCCAGCATGGGCTCATCCAGTGACAAAGCTTTGGTGCCACCCTTTGCAGCCAGGAGCTGAAGGAGAAGTTCCTCCTGCTCTGCCATGGAGAGGTAGCATACCTCCAGCCCCAGAGGACAGTGCCATGCAAAGTGCCTAGGCTTCTTGCATCTCTGGCACAACAGTGGGGCCATGTGGAGTTGTCAGGCCACATCCATGTCCATAAGGATTCCCAGGGGCAGAGAACACACTGCAGGGGTGACTGAAGCCAGGGCCAGCACTGGAGAAGTAGGCACAGGGTAGTAGCAGAGGTTGCTGACTGGCATGGAGTGCAGTGTGGAATGGGGCCAGTGGAGCTCCCTCTGGATCTCCATCAGTTGCCATTGGTCCCAGGCCACCTCATACTACAACACAATCCTTTCATTGCTTTCATTGTTGGGGTGGCCTTCTGTCAGGTTGTCAATGTGTTCCACCAAGGCTGAGTGCAAGCCATCTTGGAAGGTGAGGCACAGTTGGAGGCCATTGGGGTAGGTGGCTTGTTTGACCAGGGCTCAGAATGAGTCAATGTACTTGTCTAACGTCTGCTTCCCTTGTCCATACTGCTCCCAGTTACACAATGTCAGTGCTGCCATCTTGGCAGGGTCTAACGGGAAAAACTCCATGCAAAAGTCCTTCTTAAAGGCAGCCCAATTTGGAAAGCTCCACACTCCTCCAGAACAGTAGAAGACTCACAGCACATAGGTGGATGCATGTTCCATCTTTATATACAACAGCACCCAGGCTATTTTCAGCATGTCAGAGTTGAAAGCATCCCTGCTGAGGTAGATGTAGGTGAGGCAGGACTGCAGGAATTGCTCCCCACTGGAGCAAGTGCTGTTGTATGTGTCAGGCAGTGCAGGGTGAGGGATCCGTGGCCATAGGGTCACTGGAGCTCCCAGAGCAGGTGCCATGGTGGGCAGAGCTGGTTCCACAGCTGCCGGAGGGGTGGAGTTAGGGCTTAGGTGTTCTAACAATGCCTAAAGAGACTGGGAGATGAGATCTGTAGTCTGACGGAAGGTAGAGAGTTTGATTGTATGGTGGGTGAGCAATGATTATGTTAATTGCACCTGGGTTTCTAGGTGGAGCAGGCAAGTCCAGGCTTTGTCCTGCAGGGCTGGGGCCTCTGAGGGTGTGTCTGGGTTGGCAAGCTGAGACATAGAACTCCGGAGTGCTTAATCCTGGCAAAGAAGTGATGAATAGTGGCTCGGAGGTTTCTTATGGCTATGTGGGGCTTCCAAGCCAGTGTTAGGAGACTTGTTCTGCTGTAAGGGCAACCTCCAGAGCAGCAGATCAGAGTCATGCAGCTAGCAGAGGGGAACCCAAAGTATATTAGCAGAGTATATGACAATACAATCAGTAATTAATCACCTAGCAGAGGAGAATCCAAAGAGAACAAGTCTAAGGATCCCTGCTGCTTGGTGCAGCACATCAGCAGCAGTGGAGGCATGGGAACTACTGTACAGGTGACCAGGGTCACTCCTAACCCTAGGGTGATGGTTGCTGAGGTAATGTGGAGAACTCTGCAGTGCTCCAGAGAACTCCATGGTCCTGGAAGGAGCTGCAGAGGTGTCGGACAAGCTGTGGAGGTGCTGGAACCAGTCCCAGAGGTTGGAAATGGAAGTCCACTGATACTACTTGTGTGGCTGATCTCTTGGGAACTGAGCAACCACCCATACTAGGCTGTGAAGCTATTTGGGCAGTAGCAACAGTGGCCTGGGAAGTGGGCATACAAGCAGACTCAAGTGCTGCTAGCCTGCTTTTGAGTCCTGTGACATGAGTTAACAGTCTCTGAATAGAATTCATAGGATCAGGTGAAGGTGTGCCAGTAGGGGAGAACAACATAGAGCCTGTAGAGTTTAGGATGAGGTCAAGAGGTGATAGGTTGGATGTTGTGGGCTAGAGATGCAGATGATGTAGGGACCAATCAAGATATGAGGGAATGCTCAATACTGCAGGATAATCCTATTGCACAATGCAAGAGCTTAGAGATACAAGAGTGGCAAGCAAGTGCTAACACAGGCAAGTGGCTAGCAAGGGTCAAAACTGGGCAAGAACAGAGTCAGACAATGCTAGGGAGCTCACAGTTGATCAAGTAGATAGACCTGGCAGATGTTGCTATTGATCAGTCAAAGGATATTCTATCCTTGCAACCAGCTTATATACTACATCCATGGCTATGCTATAACTAATACTGTATGTGGTAAGCAGCCCAGGTATGCTAAGCACTATGACTAAGATGAGTAATCAATATAACTAAAGGAGATATAGAGTCCTATGTCTACAGCAGGTGACTAATACTCAATGGGGATGTAGCAAGAGAAGGCAGGTGGCCAGTCTAGTATGTCCATAAGGCCAGGCCCAAATAGAGTGGAGTCCCCATATAGGGTTATTCCCTTACAATATCAAACTACTGAAGTGGTGTTCCTCTCCCTTCAAGCCCTTGTGGAACATCTCCCCCTTGCTCTTACCACTCCCCCTATGCCCCCAGCAGCTGCAGAAAGGTTTGCTTTGGCCCCTAATTTAGGCCTTTTGACTCTCCACTCTAAACTTCCTTGCCCTGCACTCCCTGACATCTTTGATGGGGACTATAAGGTTGGAGAACATTTCCTCCAGTTCTGTATCATCTATATCCAGCTGAGTAGTGAAGCCTTTGCCTCTGATGCCCTCAGGTTCTCCTGAGTCCTCTCCTATATGAGGATGGGCCAAGCCTCAACCTATGCATTGCACATCTTCTGGCATCCAGGAGGAGTAGAGAATTTTGCTAATTGGATAGAGTTTGAGAAGGATTTCCAAGCTGAGTTCTTCCCCCTTGATCTAGCCAAGACTGCTTCCCTCTTGCTTTGAGACCAAGATCAGTATAGTCAAGTAAAGTAGTCTTTAGACAAGTATATCAATTTGTTCCATGCCTTAATAAGCAGGTTGGGTATCCAAATAGTCTTCAGCTCTGCCTTACCTTTTGGGAATCACTCCACCTCTCTCTCATAGACTGTATTGATAACATGGCTGAAGGGTGCCCAGATGATAAACACATAGACACCTGGTACAAGGTGGCACATGAGCAGTGGCAATTGATGGAATGCAAGCATGAGCTGTGACACACTCAGCATCCTCCAGTTTTCTTTTGCTCTCTGACTGCTCCTTGAGCAGGTGCAAGCCTTTCCATCCCCTCTCATGTTGCTCCATTCTGTGCTCCTCCTGTTGCTCCCCCATGTCATCTATCCCAGGGAGCTCCTATGGATATTGATGCCTCCCACCAATGGTCTTCCACCTCCTTGTTGTGTTGATGCTGTGGAAAGGCTGGCCACTTCACTTGTTATTGTCCTCAAGGGTTGGAAGTGCACTACCTGTCTTCATCTGAGCAAGAGGAGCTGCTTGCCCAACTCCTTGCAGCCCACAATGCAGCAGGAGCTCCCTCTTCTGATGCACTTACAACTGTTCCTTCCACTGAGGTTGTCAGTGAGTTGGAGGTTGTATTCATAGAGCCCAGGGAGGATTTTTGAAGAAGCAACAGATGACCTGTATGCCCTTATTGCCTAGCACTAATTGTTTTACTCTCTTGTCTGTAGAATCAAATATATCTGTTGCTGCTATTGATACCATGCCTCAGATGTACAAAACTCACCCCCAGCTAAAGTCTCAGCTAGGAATACACCTCCTAGCCCATGCCCCCAGATCCTTGCTTGGGAACATCATCTTCTCCATTGCTACATTGTCACTTCCACTCCTTCTGTCAACTCCTTGAAGCTACAGGTAGAAATTGAGATACCCAACAGGTCTGAAGCATTGTTGCTCTGCTTGACAGTGGAGCAACAGGCCTCTTTCTTGATGCAGACTATGTGCAACAATACCATCTCACCACACATCCTCTCTCTTGTCCAATCCCTGTATATAACATGGATGGCATGCTCAATAAAGCTGGCTCTATTTGCTCAGTAGTGGATCTGGTGCTTTGCTACCAGGACCACTCAGAACATGCTGCTTTTGCTGTCACTAGTTTGGGAAAGCAAGACATGATCTTAGAGTTCACCTAGTTACATGAACATAACCCTGAGATTGATTGGACCAAGGGCAAGGTGAATATGAGCTATACTCCTCATCATTGTCTGGCTTTTGCAGAGAAGGCTTGGATGGAGCACAGAGTAAAAATCTGTGAGCATGCTGCTGTGCATGCTTGTCATGCAGGGCATCTCCCTTTTGCTGATCTCAACCTCCTGAATCCCCCCCTCTGGCATTTCTTCATAGAGGGGCCCTCTACAAGGATGTCTGAGGTGTTGGGTGCAAACTTCAGGAGGAAGATGGATGTGAAGGGGACTTTGCTGATGCTCTGAACCAAAAGTCTCCAGATGAGACCATTGAGGTAGGTGATAGGATCTATGCCACAATGCTCTGCCCCCCTCCTATGGTAGCAGAGATCAAGGCTAGTCAGACAACTTCTTAATGACTAGCTGAGGCATCTGCAGCAAATTCCCAGCCCAAACCCTCTTGCAGCATAGTTCCTCATCATCTACATGACTTTGAGGACATATTCTCCAATGCATTATATGATTCACCCCCAGAGCACAAGCAATGAGACTATGCAATTGAGCTGATACCAGATGCTGAACCTTCTTGTTGCAAAGTCTATCCACTTGCACCCCATGAGCAGGATGAACTGGATGTGTTCCTGCAGAAGAACCTTAGCTCTGGCAGAATACAACCCTCTAAGTCTCCAATGGCCTCCTCAGTCTTTTTCATTAAGAAGGATGGATATCTTTGTCTGGTTCAGGATTATTGAGTCCTGAATGCAATGACATAAAGAGCTGCTATGTTCTATCACTCATCTCAGAACTGGTCAACAACCTTTGAGGCACATGATATTTCACTAAGTTGGATGTCTGTTGGAGCTACAACAATGTGCACATCAAGGAAGGAGATGAGTGGAAGGCAGTGTTCAGAATCAATTGCGGACTCTTTAAACCTTTAGTAATGTTCTTTGGTCTCACAAACAGTCCAGCCACCTTCCAGACAATGATAAATAATATCTTCTGTGATCTGATTGTGGGGGGTGTTGTTTGTATGTATCTTGACAATATCCTCATCTATACCAAGACCCTAGAGGAACACGGTCAGATCACATGCATTGTTTTGGAATGCCTCTACCAACACCAGCTCTATCTTAAGCCTGAGAAGTGTGAGCTTGAGCAGACTAAGGTTGAGTACCTTGGTCTGATCATCTCTCATGGAACAGCAGAGATGGATCCAGTTAAAGTAGCAGGTGTAGCAAAGTGACCTGAGCCAAAAAAACAAGAAGGAAGTACAGGCCTTTTTAGGTTTTGTTAACTTCTACTGGAGGTTTATGCAAGATTTCTCTCACCATGTGTCAGGGGACTTCCATTTTCCAACCTCCGGAACTGGATACAGCTCCTCCGCAGCTTCTCTGGCGCCTCCGCGGCTCCCCCCAGGCCCATGGAGATCTCCGGAGCATTTCGGAGTTCTCTGTCTTACCTCAGCAACCATTGCTCTAGGGTTAGGATCAACTCCGGTCACCTGTACAGTAGTTCTCATGCTGCTGCCGCACTGATGCGCCACGCCTAGCAGCAGGGATCCTTAGACTTGTTCTCTTCGGATTCCCCTCTGCTAGGTGATTAGTTATG
>JABFYK010058665.1:0-10349 GCA_018849495.1 Termitomyces sp. T123_Mx157 | reverse complement strand
CCCCCTGTTCGACCTCACCGGGAAGGACGTCGCGTGGAGCTGGGGACCTCCGGAGCAGACGGCCTTCGATACCCTCAAACGCGATATATGAAGTGTTGACTGCCAAGATCACTGGATCAGTAGATTCATAATTGATTGGCACTAATGGCTTAGCATCTTGTAAGGCTTGGACCAAGTCACATTGTGCATTGATCTGATCAGGGCCAAATTCAAATGAAACTCCAGTTTGTATTAACTTGGTTAAGTGATAGGCTCTATGTGCAAAGTTTTTAATGAACATTCAAAGAACACTCACAGTACCAAGGAAAGCTCAAACTTTGGATAGTGACTTGCAAGGCCCCCAATATTCTAGTAGCACCAGATGACTATCCTCAGGAATTTGACCACTGGGCATACAAATATGTCCCAGGATCTTAAATTTGGCAGTGCACAGAACTAATTTGTGACCAGAAAGCATACTGCTGCAATAAAGCTGAGCACATTGTGAGGGATTTTGGGCCTTAAGATAAAATTGATGTTGTTATGAAATATTGGTACTGAATTAGTCCACTCCATTGAAAGAGCTACTAGTCACAAGGCACCAAATGGATTCTGAAAGATTGTGAGGTCATGATGGAAAGGATGAATTAAGCATTCATCATAGCCAACATAAAGGTCTAGATAGCTCCACAAATACAACCAGAAAATATTTCAGCCACATGATCTGCCAATGGAGGAACTCCAGAATGATGTATTGTCACCTGATTCAGAGGCTCAAGACTGTGTACAAGTCTAAGCTTACCATTTTTTCAAGGACACAAAGCCATTGTAATTGGTATGCTGAATTTGAAGGCTCATAGACATCTGCATTGATCTTAGCCCTTATAATTTTGCATACTTCTTTCTCTAGTCCTAGGTGGAATGGGATGGTTGTACTGAACCCAAGAAATGTGGGGAACAGTTAGTATGCACATAGGAGAGAAGAAATCTGGTCATAAGCTGCCTTGTTCTGAGTTGTCCCACACAAAAGCTTGGTTCTGTTTTGCAACTATATCAACCAATACATTGAGCTTGTTGCTAGAAGGGAAGCTGGTATTGTGTTGCTAACAAATGTCACTTTGCATTTCTTGGTAAAGTGTCTTGTCAGTACAAATGGTGGAGGGTTGGGATTGAATGTTGGCAGCATTGCTAAAAGGTTGCCAATGATTTGTTGTTCAATCCTAAACTCTTCTGTCATGTGGCTGGCAACCAGCTTGATTTTTAATGCTACAGGCTTAGATTTCCTTTTCACCTGTATACCTTTTTATTTAGTATCAGCAGCTGCAAACATGGTGGGAAAGGAGAATGGATAAAAATGTCTGTAGAAACATCTGGTATGGAATGGGATATGATGTCTGTAAGTCCAAGAATTTGGAGATTAGAAATGTCTGTCAAAACAACATATGAATTAATGGGCAACAATTCAAAAAGGGAGGGAGCTGTTGCATATAGATATGCAAGAACAGACCTTTGGAAGGTTTCTGTATTTATATTGTCTGTAGGTAACATGTTATCATATAGTTCAACACAAGAAAGAATTGATACTTGTCTGTTATTATATTTGATTGCTAGTGCCAAATCACTAGCATTGTTGCTGACCATATTAGGGGTGTTCATGGCAACACCTGCTCTAGAGCTGGGTATTGTCATAGGAAAACAACTGGCAAGGTTGCTTGGGTTTTTCTTGAGAAAATATAGGTATGACACATCAAAAGCCTGTGTTGGGGTACATTGTTGTTAGCATTGTTTTCTAGTGGCTAAGAGTTTCAACAATGCTTCAAGTTAGAACATCAAATGGTCTTCCCAGTATATCATATGCCAGAGATTTAAGGACATGAATTTGCAGATAGAATGTGATGTCACCAATAGAGCAAGGAACATTATATGCTAAACCTAGCAACTTGTCCATGGTACTGTTAGCACTCTGCATGTTTAGAATAATGCTTGGGTTGTATGCCAAGGATAGTTTGCTAGCAAGTTCAGCTGACATCAAAATGATTTGTAACCTACTATCCACAATGCATTCTATTTCTTCCCAATTATCAATAAGCATCATAATAGACCAAATTGACTGGGCTTCCTTGGCACAAGTTAGGACAACAGGATCCTGTCCTGGGGGTGCTGATTCAATATAAGCTTCTACTGAATCAACAGATGTAACCAGCACTAGGTTTTCTGGAATACCCTGGGCAGTGTTGGTGTTAGAGGACAGATTCAAAGTGGCATCATTGTAAGCAAATGTTGGCAGGATTTCTTCAATGGTGGTTTTGTGTTCTAATGGTTCATTATTGAAGACATTAGTGGCAACATTTTGTTTGGGTGTTACTGTGTTCCTAAACTGGTTTTGGATATCTGAAGAAAGTGAACACCATTTTCCAACTGAAACAGTAACCTTAGTTTGCAGAACCCTATCAAACACAGCCTTGGTTTGCTTGATGTTATAGATTGGGAGCATTGTCCTATAGGCTCTATCTTGATGCTTATCTGATGCTGCAAAGTTCCTAGTATTGGGTGGCATGTAACAGTGAGAGATTCCAGAGAAAGGGTGCAAAGGTAACTGGGTGTGAGAGGCTTTTTTATTTACTTTGGTGGAATGTGATGATGATGCTGGTGCCAAGTTGCTATAAGGGCAACCTCTGGAGCGGCGGATCTGAGTCACACAGCTAGCAGAGGGGAATCCAAAGTATATTAGCATAGTAGACAACAATACAATCAGTAACTAATCACCTAGCAGAGGGGAATCCAAAGAGAACAAGTCTAAGGATCCCTGCTGCTTGGCACAGCACATCAGCAGTGGCAGAGGCATGGGAACTACTGTACAGGTGACTGGAGTCAATCCTAACCCTAGGGCAATGGTTGCTGAGGTAATACAGAGAGCTCCACAGTGCTCCGGAGATCTCTGTGGTCCTGGGGGAGCTGCAGAGGTGCTGGAACCAGTCCCAGAGGTTGAAAATGGAAGTCCCCTGACAGGTGTTGGGGTAGCCTTGGCCAATGAGGAGGGTATGAACATGTCTTGCAAACTCTGCAGAGGAGAGGTGGAGGGAGCAGAGGACTTTGTTGTGCTGTTGGATGTATGCTTCAACTCTTTGCTGTCTGGGGGAAGGGGGAAGTTGAGCAGAAAATGGCAATTGGGGAGGAAAATGATTATCTATCTGTTCTGGAGGGGCTGGGATGGCAGCAGTGGCAGGGTATATGTAGTAGTGGCCAGGTGGAAGGTAGGCAGGGTTGTGTCAGGTTCTGCTAACTTGGGGGCTCAGCAACACTGGGCAAATCCTTACTAGGCAGACTCAGTGTCCTGCACTTATAACCTAGTGCTCTGGGAGGGTGTGGGCTTAGTGAAACTTGCGAGGGGAGCTTATGGGGAGCAGTCCAAGCAAGTCCAGGGTGGTCTGGGAGGGTCTAAGACCAAGTGCGGGAGGTGTCTGAACTGGGGTGGGTTTAGAGGAGCATGCAGGTAGTCAGAGGCTTTGGGAGTGGCAGGATCAGAGCTGAAGTCTGATGGAGGATCAATCAAGAGGGGTAGAGTTTTGGAACCAAGCAGAGAGTGAGGTCCAGAGGGTTGTAGGAATGTTTGGAGGTCGTGGCAGGGTGCGCGGAGTTCGTACTGACGTTGGATATGTACAGGACTTAGGAAAACAAAGGAAATATGCTCAGTCGAGATGAGAAGGAGGCAAGACAAGACAAAGCAGAGAGAAGAGATAGATTCAGGACCAAAGTGGAAACAGATAGAAAAGAAACACAAGACACAAGTAACCAGTAAGTGTAATATCAAGACTAGAGTACCAGGAGCTACCCTATGACTTATATACTGACTACTGGAACACTCTGGGAGGGGGCGGATACAGCGGCAGGGTTCGGCGGAGCTGAGTGGGCTATCAGGTGTTGGGTATGATCAAGAGGCAGTTTGTGGTGGTATCCTGATGAGTTCCACAGGGGGTGCAGGTTGCTCTGAGGTCATCGGGGTGCTCTAGAGTGGGTGGGTGAATCAGGGGGATGAATGGGCAACATTCATCGGGGCCTGGGGGCAATGGAAAAAGTCTCAGTAATCCAGGGGAATCAGGGGAAGTGTTGGCAGCAGTGGGGAAGGCATTGAAGTTGTCCTGGGGGCCATTGGGGTTTGCCGGAGAAGCGCCGGAGTTATCTGGGGCAGCCATGGGGGTTAGGGATTCAGCGGAGGGGGTTGGAGGAGGGGCTCCGGAGGGTGATTGTACTGGCGGCAAAGAGAGGGGCAAGGGAGCAGGTTGTGACATTACCCTCCCTTCAGCGTTGAGACCCTTGAGACATGGAGTGCCATCCGGGGATTGGCAGGGCGTGGGAATCAAAGTTGAGCAACATTGATCAAACCGCAGCTGGCGGCAGCATGGGGAACAAAGTCAAAGTGTGGCCGCCGGTCACCAGGGGCTTCATCCCAAGCCATAAAAAGGGTCAGATGTACCCTGGGGTCCCCCAATTCCTCGCAATGTCTTCCTCTGCATACTCTCCAATCACCTCCCCTTCTCCTTCTGTCCCCTCCTCCCCCCATTCTTCTGAGGATTCTGAGAGCAGTCGGGACCACCGGCGGGTCCAGGCCATGTATCATAGTTGTAAGTGCGGTCTCTTCTTGTCTGCTCTGGAGTACTGATGGGAACTCCCAGAGTTGTCCACAGCTGTGGCGGGTCCATCGGGCACGGGTGTCATGCAGTCGCCAGTGAGGGTGGCCCCCCCTCGCGTTCGAGGCTGGTGCTGGGTCTTGGGGTGGTCCCGTCAGTCTCCATGGCTCTAAGAGCAGTCCAGGTGGAGGTTTCACTAGAGCAGTTTGCGGAGGCAGTGGGGCAGGTGAGTGCTCCCCCGATGCTGGAGTGGTGTCTATTCCACAGTGTGCATCCTGCACCCGGCGGGGGGAGGACTGCGAGTTTGAGGAGCCTGTGCCTGGGTTGCAGTGGGACATGTCAATGTGTCTCCTGTGTCACTTGCAGCATGAGAGGTGCTCCGTGGCACTGAGTTGGCGCATGGCCTGCATTGCGGCGGAGCAAGGGTGGGATCTTGACTGGGTTGCGGCACAGCTGGAGGGGGGGTGGAGGGTCAGGGTGTCAGGGTGGAATTCTGGAGTAGAGGTAGGGGGTAGTGCGGGGTGGTCTGCGGTGAAGGTCAGGCCTCCGCGGGGAGGATGGAGGGAGGGGCCCCTTTCAGCACATGCCAAGAGTAAATGGAGGGCATCCCTGTTGCCAGAGGCAGGGCCAAGCAAGCAGGTACAGGGCGAACAGGTGATGGCAGGCCCCCCGGGCCCTGCAATGTACTCCCTGACCTCCGGGGCTCTGGTCGAGTGGGTCATGGAGGGGTCAGGGTCAACAGTGGAGGGGTACCTGAGGCACTGGGTTGAGAGGCTGGAATGTCTACTGGCCACTCGCAGGGAGGAGGTCCGGAGGATTGGGGAGGAGAGGGATGGGCTCCGGAGGGAGAGGGACAAGGCCTGGAGGGAGAGGGACAAGGCCTGGAGGGAGAGGGACAAGGCTCGGAGGGAGAGGGACACAGCACGCTGGGACAAGGAGGTTGCCATAGGGATGGCCATGGAGCAGTTGGCCCAGGTCCAGGAGTTGGAAGTGCGGGCAGGGCAGTTGCAAGCGCGAGCGGAGGCAGTGGAGTTGGGGGCCCAGGGTCAGGGGGTGCCACATGTGGAGGTGCCCCGGGGGGTCATGGAGGCTGCAAGGAGACAGGAGGAATGGCTTGCCAATGAGGCAGCCTTGGGGCGATGGGGGGTCCTCCATAAGTGGTTCCCATTTTCTTCTTTTGATGATGTTGACTTACCCTGACAGACTGGGCCAGGGAGCACAAACCCTTTCCTTTTTTGTCCACCTGCGTTCCCGGTAAAGATGAGGACTTTTGGAAGGTGAGAGAGGGCAAGTAAGTGAAAAATGCAGGGGTCTATTCACAGGAGTTGAATTCTTAATAAATCCAGAGGCAGGGGTTACACCCACTGATGCCATCTGTGGTTACAACTCCCAGGGGCCCCCAGGCTTGGCAGGATATCATTGGTGGAAGTCCCAGAGTTCATCGGGGGCTCCATCAAGGTTCCTTTGGGGTTCCCAGGTGTCGTCCTCAGGCCTGTAGCCCTTCCAGCATACCAGGTACTGGAGTTGGCCCCGGACCATGTGGGAGTTGAGAATTTGATTGACCTCATAGTGGTACTCATCCTTGACTTCAATAGGGGGTGGTTGATGGAGGCGTTGTCCCAGGAAGGGGTCCGGAGCATGCTTTTTGAGGAGTTGGACATGAAATACTGGGTGGAGGCCCTTCAGGCCTGGGAGTAGGTCAAGCTTGTAGGCATGCATGGAGACCTTCCAGAGGACTTTGAATGGCCCAAGGCATTTGTGGTCGAGCTTGATGGAAGGCCTCTGGGTCTTGAGGTTTTGTCAATCGAGACAAACTAAGATGCCAGGGGGCCAGTCAGGGGTGGGGTTGTGTCAGGCATTGGCGTGTTTGGAGTAAGCCTGGTTGGCAGTGTTGATTTCATTCCAGAGGAACTGGTGAAGGGGGCAGAGGTCCTCAGCGACTTCATGCGTGATGTGGGAGGGGATGTCCTTGAGAGATAGTGTGAGTCAGGAGTTGTAGCCTTTGTTGGCGTAGAAGGGAGAAACTCTGGTGGCAGAGTGGGGCATATTGTTGTAGGTAAACTCGGCAAGGGGGAGCTCCGCATGCCAATTGTTCTGTAAATAGTTAACATAGAGGTGGAGATATTGTTCCAACGTCTGGTTTACTCGTTCTGTCTGTCTGTTGGTCTCCAGATGGTAGGCAGTGGAGAGATTGGTCTTTATTTTGAGTGCTTTGCATAGTGATTGCCAGAAATGAGATACAAATAGGGGTCCATGTGGAGACGATGTCATCTGGGAGTCCGTGCTTGGAGAATACATGTTTGAGGAATAGTCTGGCAAGCTCTGGAGCATTGTCAGTGGTGTGGCAAGGGATAAAGAGAGCTTGCTTGGTGAGGCAGCAGATGATGACAAGGATGGCATCAAAGCCTTTGGAGCTGGGGAGTTTGACAATGTAATCCATGGAGATGGAGGACCAGGGGTGCCAGCTGACAGGGAGGGGTTTCAGGAATCCGTGAGGCTGGTGGCAGGGTACCTTGGCCTGGAGGCATGGTTTACAGGCCTTTACATAGTGTGTGACATCCTTCTTCATTCCTGGCCAAAAGTAAGTCTGGGAGATGAGTTGAAGGGTCTTACAAATTCCTAGGTGTCCCCAGAGCTTGTGGTTGTGGTGCTGCTGGAGTATGTTGAGGCAGATGGACTTGTGGTCCAAAGCATAGATTCATCCATTCCGGAGCAGGAGGCGGAGGTCCAGAGACAGCATGAAGGGGTTCTCGTCATCCGGATTGCTTGTGGGGTGGTTGTGGGGGTCGTGCTGAGTAAAGAAGGGGTCTGGGGGTGAATTTCTGATTTGATGAAGGATTCCTTCTTCATTTAAAATCAGCATGGCATGTAGGTGTTTAGGGGGGATTACCACTCAATGGTTGAACATGTTCCACTCAGATTCAAATGACTTCTTGGGGTACACATCAGACCTTCAAGTGAGGGCGTCAGGCTTTGCTCTGAGGCATCCGGGGCGGTGATGAATGGTGAAGTTGTACTCCGAGAGGGTTTTGGACCATCAGGCTTGGCGGCGGCTAAGCTGTTTTGTGGTGGTGAAGTATTGCAAGTTGTTGTGGTCGGAGTAGACTTGGACGCAGTGCAGAGATCCCTTGAGGTAGGCCTGCCACTGACAAAAGGCTTCGATGATTGCAAGGAGTTCCTTGTTGTAAATGTTGTAGTTGAGCTCTGCAGGGATCATCAAATGGGTGTAGAAGGCAATGGGGCAGAGGTCCTTTTCTCTGGAGTCAGACTGGGAGAGGATTCTGGCAATGGCATAGTCAGAGGCATTGCATTTGAGCATGATCAGCAGGGTGGTGTTGAAATGGTGGAGAACTGGGGTGGAGGTGAAGGCCCTCTTGAGGAGGAGGAACACACTTGGGCATTGGCTGTCCCAGTTCCAAGGGGTGTCCTTCCACATGAGTTGGTTGAGGGGTTTTGTGATTCCGGAGTAGTTGTCAATGAACTGGTGGTAAAAATTAGCAAAACCCAGGAAGGACTGTACCTCCTTGACATTCTGCGGTGGGGGCCAGTTGAATATAGTGTCGACTTTGGAGGGGTCCATCCATACACTGTCGGGGGTGATGATGACCCCAAGGTATTCGACCTCCATTGTGTGGAAGGAGCATTTCTTGGGTTTGGCATGGAGGTGGTATCTCTGGAGTTGTTCTAGGATGCAGTGGATGTGCTCCGGGTTTTCCTCCGGCAAGTTCGAGTAGATTAGGATGTTGTCCAGGTACACAATGACAAAGATGTCATTCATGTCGTGGAAGATGTCGTTCATGTCATGGAAGATGTTGTTCATGAAGTACTGGAAGGTGGCGGAGCAGTTAGTCATTCTGAAGGGCATTATGAGGTATTCAAAGAGGCCATAGCAGGTGCGGAAGGCAGTCTTCCATTCATGCCCTAGAGCAATCCGGACATTGTTGTAGCCAGAGCAGAGGTCTATTTTTGTGTAGATTTTGGCACTGTGGAGGCAATCAACAAGGTCTCTGATCAAGGGAAGAGGGTACTGGTTCTTTTTGGTGACATTGAGTCCCTGGTAGTCTACATAAAGGTGGAGGGATCCATCCTTCTTTTTGGCAAACAGGACTGGAGCACCGGTGGCAGAGATTGATAGGCATATGAAACCTTTTCCGAGCATATTGTCAAGGTATTCCTTCAGGGTCCAGAGCTTGACTTCAGACATATTGTAGATCTTGCCAAATGGGGGTGAGGTGCCTTTGTCGAGGTCAATTTTGTGGTCATAGGAGTGGTGTGGGGGAAGTTCTTTAACACTCCTTTCAGAGAATACATCAGCAAATTCATGGTACTCTGGAGGAACTACTTCGGCTAGAATCTGTTCTTCCGTTTTGCTCTCTGGTGAGGCAGTTTCTGTGCAGAGGTACTCCTTGGGAAGGGTGGGTGTGACTTGTAGCTGGAAGGTGGGGGTGCCATCTTTCACAAGGTGTGCAAGGGGGATGGCGCCAATGATTTTAATGTCGAGGTTTCCTAGGTTGATGGAGAGGGGTGCTGGGGTGGCAGTGGTCAGGTCTGGCGTGGTGGTGGGGCTGGTTGGAGAGGTTGGGTGTTGCCAGTTGGGGTACCACAGGCCTTTGTATTGATTCCGGGGTACGTTGGGGGGGTGGCCATCAGGGTTGAGTCAAGGGGGACCAAGGTGGAGTTGTGTTTTCTTTGCCCTTGGGGTTGCCATAGGGGATGGTGGGACTTTGGGTTGCTCTGGAGGTGTGGGCACCAGGGTCAGAGACATCAGAGTCTGTAGGATGCTGGAGGCAGAGGGGAATGGCAGCTGCTAGACTTGCTTTGGGGCCAGGGAATCATATGGTGAGGTCCCTCCAGTCAATATCAGGGTTGATGTCTTGCAGCCACAGGAGTCCAAGCATGACCAGAGTTGATGGGGGGAGTTGGGTGACAAGAAGCTGGGTTGGGAATTGTAGGTTGTTATCGAGGGTGAGGGTGTTGTCGTGGTATTGAGTGATCCCAGTTGTGGTGGGGCTTCTGTTGAAGAGTTGGAGCTCCAGAGGCTTGTTGAGGTTGTTGCGCTGGAGGTCGAGTTGACCACTGACAAATGTGCTGGAGGCGCTGCTGTCAACGAGGGTGGGAAGGGGCTTGGGCAAGCTGTCGAGTCATACATTGATAACAAAGGATCATGCGGACGTTGAGTGGAGCTGTGGAGGAGTCCGGGGTGAGTTGGTCATCTTTTCAGGGGCCTCAGAGAGGGTTGTAACATTGAATGGCACTAGGCCAGAGTCATCTGGGTTGCTCTGGTTGAGGCTGAGAGTGAGACTGGGCCAGTAAATGTGCGGATTGGTGGAGCAGAGCCACAAGAAGCCTAGGACGACTGTAAGGGCAACCTCTGGGGCGGCGGATCTGAGTCACGCAGCTAACAGAGGGGAATCCAAAGTATATTAGCATTGGTAGTTGACAATACAATCCATAACTAATCACCTAACAGAGTGGAATCCGAAGAGAACAAGTCTAAGGATCCCCGCTGCTAGGCGTGGCGCATCAGCAGTGGCGGAGGCGTGAGAACTACTGTACAGGTGACTGGAGTTGATCCTAACCCTAGCGCAATGGTTGCTGAGGTAATACGGAGAACTCCGCAGGACTCCGGAGATCTCTGCAGCCCTGGGGGGAGTTGCGGAGGTGCCAGAGGAGCTGCGGAGGAGCTGTAACCAGTTCCGGAAGTTGGAAAATGGGAGTCCCCTGACATCACCCCCCCTCTAG